>CATIWF010009966.1:0-23742 GCA_949630135.1 Balakata baccata | reverse complement strand
GAGTTTTAACTCTTCAAAACCATAGCTTGACTAAAGAACTAACCCATATGAAATGGGTCTCCACCAAGCACAAAAATGGTAGAAAACAAGAGAAAAGAAGAAGACAAGATAATTTTTAGCTTCACTTACTTCTTCCTTTACTAAAGACAATGTAGATTTGAGTGTTTAGCTTCTTCCTTTCTTCTTTCTCCAAGAAAATGACTTATTTAGCGCCAACAACTTCCTCTTTCTTCTTTTCTAAAGGGTTTTGGGCTATATAAGTGATTTTTCCTTTAGTTTTTGGTGATTTTGGCTTCCTTTGAGTGAAAAAATGTAGGAAAATGGAGGGGTGAAGAGAGAGCACGAATTTGGGTGGAAAAGTTAGGGTTTGGGGCTGATGTTAATGAGGAAGAAGAAGGGTTTTTGTACTTTAGTAAAGATGTCACTTTGGTCCCTCCTTGTTTTTGCCAAATATCCACTTAAAACCTTAGCTTTTATTTCTTTCTTATAACTTTTTTCAACTTTATATTTTTTTAATTAAATTACCCACAACAAAAATAAAATCTTTTATTAATCTTTAAACCCCAATTTTAGACTCTAATAATATTAATTGTGGCAATTAAACATATTAATTATCCGGACCTAAATTACGGACATTACACATTACAACATCAATTTGATATAATTCTAAGTCCATCCATGCCACAATAGCCAGAATGAGATGAATAGATGCAAACTTGACAACAGATAAGAACAGAAGCAAACTTGACAACAGATGAGAATGTATCTTCATAGTCAATTCTCTCTTGCTGTGTATAGCCCTTGGCTACCAATCTAGCTTTATATCTTTTAACTGTCTCTGCCGCCTTACATTTAATTTTTTTAAGAAACCACTGATTTCCAATGGTCTTATGACCTGGCGGTAAATCAATAAATTTCCAGACTCAGTTAGATTTTATCGAATTTGTTTCCTCTTTCATAGCTTTAACCTATTCCTTACCTTTAGGACTAGAAATAGCCTATTATATTGTTTTAGGCTTTTAATTATCTGGAGTAATCATAAAAGTTTTCCCTTCAATATCGATGATAGGGAATTCTTTTATAGTTACAATGTCGAGGTTGAGATTGCTTATAATATTGCTCCATAGGAACACAATCAGGCAACTTTCACTCTCACTTGCTTCAGGAGGAGCATGATATTCTATATCATCTTGCTCTGTCGGAGCTAATGCAACCATTCTTGCACTCCCACTGGACTCGGGATCTTCCATTTTATACAGTTGAAAATCCTCATATATCTCACCTCTTTCTTAAAAGTCCTCTTTTAAGAAAATGACATCTTGTGACTCAATTTTTGTTACCCTTCCATTTGTATTTTTCCAAAAAATACTTATCCTTTAGAGAATTCTAAGTATCTTCATAAATATACATTTCTTCCCCCTTGGACCAAGTTTCTCATATTTATGAGAAGTGTTATAAATATAAGCCGCAAAATCTCGTAAGCACATATTACTTAAGTTAGGCTTCTCGCCTTTACATAACTCATATGGGGTGAAAAGAACATATTTTAATAGCATACAATTAAGTATGTAGGCCGCAGTTAGTAGAGAAAATATGCAAATTAACTTGCGCCATCATTGACCTAACCATATCCAATAAGGTTTTATTCATATTTTCTGCTACGCTATTTTGTTGCGGAGTGAAGGAATAATTAGCTATCTAACTATACTTTTATCATCATAATAAACTTTAAACAAATCGAATAGATATTCACATATTCAATCGGTCTTTAATGCTTTAATATTTGCATTTAATTGATTTTCAATCAATCTACTATAGCGTATGAGGCAGTCCAATGCTTCAGAGTTATGGAAAAATTAAATAAATATGACTGTATCTGGTGAAGTCATCTATTAATATGATAAAAAAAAAAGAGCACTATTTTGCTCCTACATTATTGAGCCATAAATGTCAAAGTGGGCAAGTTATAAAGGAAATGTGGCTTTATTGACTTTGCTAAATGGTAATTTTATTGTTTTTCCAACTTGACAATGCTCACAAACAAGCAAATCCTTATTCTCAAATAGAATCTAAAAGATCAGTCTTTTCTAATCTTTCTAAGCGATTTTGCCCAATATGTCTTAGTCTAGCATGCCACTTAACATCATCATTTAATAAAATATTACTGGAAACTACCAACAACAAATACAGATTGATTCATATCCATGAAATAGTGTCCAATACCATAAAACCAATTAACAAATATCCAAGCCATAATAAACATCGTCATGGTCCAAAAGTAATTACACACAACCATTATCAAATACAATTTTGAAACTAAATCCCAACAAAAACAAAAACAATTATTAAATTCCATTAAACTTCAAGAGCATAAAACTCGTCATGGAGATTAAGAGTGTGACGTCCCTGCAATATCAGCTTGAATCCCCTTTGGAATCCGACTAAATTCCATAAAAGGCATATCAATCTCTCGCTATGTGGTCTATCCTATCAAGATAGTTTCAGTCAGTATCAAACAATTGCTAAAATATAAGTCAGAGAGAAATTTGGTCATACAATACTTTTGGCTCGGTGCAATTACGAGTAATGTGGCCAGGCTTTTCACAACTAAAGCAATTCATATTTTTTGCTTTTCTTTCCGCCGCGTCTACCGCGCTTGCATTTGTTTTCGTTAAAATTGGCTTTGTTGCCTTCCCTATTGCCCTTACCTTTCTTTTGACTAGAGTCCGAAGCTCCTTTAGAATCAGTCATATAAGCCTTTCCTTCGGGCTTATCAATGAAAAGGCGATCCTCCTCAAGATTAATATGTCGGGCAATATCATCAAATGTTATGATATTATCATTATGGGTAAGGTTGACACGCATGTGTTCCTAGGCATTTGGAAGAGAGCGAATAACAGCTTGGACCTATTGCTCATCAGTCAACTCATGGCCAACAGCCTTCAATTGACTTATCATATTAAACATGACCGTTAGGTGCTGCCTCATTGTGTGATTATGATTTTTCTCGTAGACATCAAATTTCAAAGTCAACTGACGCAGCCTAGTGGTTGAGGTTCCAACGAATTAGACCTTAACAATATCCCAAACTGCTTAGGCTGAGCGATGCTTCTCAAAGCGTAGCATCGTCATTTTGCATGCCGCTCAACATTAGTATGCGAACAACTCTATTCTTGCTCTTATAGGCTTGATATGCCTTCATATCTCGCCTACATTGAGCAGTGCTTCCATGCTCATGCTCAGCCATCGGTTGTGTGATAGTTTCCAGCATTTCTTACTCTTCCAGGAGATAATGAATCTTGTAATGTCAAATATCATAATTATTATCGTTTAGCTTATCTCCCTGCTTTAAGTCGCAACTGTACTTTTTGTAGCAGTCATATCAACTATTTAGAACAATGATCATAAGCAGATTGAACACAATTCTTATTAAAAAAAATTATCATATGTCACAGTATATTAAATTAATCAATAATAACCTAACACATGCAGCAGAAACAAAAGTACTGTTACACAGTCCAATCAATTTCTATTAACATAGTCCAATAATCATCGTTTAATATAAACATATGCCAATAACAATATTAGATGTGACTCATTAATGTATCAACCTAATATATCTCACAATATCACATGTATACAACTTGATATAATAAAACAATTTAAAACATGCATTTTCTTCAATAAAACAATTCAAAATGCTTATTGTTTTGAACATTCAATATAAAATATGCATATCACATATTAGGAGAAAAAACACAATGCTACTACGAATCATGCCATGATATATTTATTTGTTATTAATATTCATAAGATATATATATATATATAATTAATTTTTATGTAAAAAATTTACATTTTTCACACTTTTTAATTCAAAAAATGTTTCAAACCGTGTTATAAAAATTTTGGAAAAATACCAATTAAGTAGGAAATTAAAATTTTGGCACTTTTTAAAAAAAATTTCATTGAAAAATGACACAGCATGCTCCGTCATGGGCCACTTTAGTGTCTACCATTTGCCGCCGGACACTCCACATGAGCCGCCATGCCCCGATTGAGCCAACTGATCACCACGTCATCTCCATGTGGACCAATAAATGACAGCCATGTGTCAAGCTAATGCCACGTGGTAGAGACATGTGTCATGCTACATCATCATCCTCGACAGCATGGTCCAACGAGAGGACGCCATGTGTAGCACACTGCCATGTAGGGAAGCCATGTCATTGAGCCATGCTACCAGCCACATTGGTGCCATCTTAGTTTGTTTCGCCATGTCAATTCAATCATTGTGCACCACGTATCAAAACAGTTCTTTAGCAAAAACTGTCCCTCCAATGAATGACTGTCACGTGGCACAACAATTCTTCTCTGTATAATCACCATTCACTCGCTTCTGGAGGCGCGTGTAGTACATGCGCCGTGTCAAATTGTTGTTACATATCTACTTTTGAGTTTTTTCCGCATTTTCGATGAACGGCGTTTGAGCATAAAAAACATAAATCAAGAGTGAAATTCGCACAAAAACCATATTTGCAGAAAATTCAAGAACATAAATACGATTCATACTTCAAAAATTTATAACAATTCATTCGATCATCGGAAAAATATAAAAAAATATTTGTTGGAAAGCTTCAGATGAAAGCTTTCCAACCATATCAAAATCACACCATAACTCAGAGAAAAAGTTAATTGGAAAAATCAAGCAATTTCGGGATTTCATGGAATTCGTGCAAAAATTCTCAAACAATTCATCTCAAACAGCAATCCAAGCACAAAAATACACGATTTGGCTCTGATACCAATATAATATAATATGAATCAATGGAAACTTACATTTGGAACCAAATTCGTGTGATTTCAATACTTCGGGATTGTCTAGTTACTAGAATCGAACTCAAATTCACGGCACGAACGTCCTTCTGATACTCTTGGATGAATTGGGAGGTGAAAAATTTTTCAGAAGAAAATTTTGTAGACTTGTGTTCTAGTTGTTTAGAATGGGAGAGAGAGAAAAAAAAATATTTCTCTTTATACATTAAACAACATGGGCTTTGGGCTGGGTTAAGCTTACAAAGGCGGCGCATACCCATATAAAACCCAACATAACCAAATATATTTTTTTAGAAAAACTATTATTTACTTACGTGGTTTAACATAATTGAAAAATATATTATTTGTTTCTAGAAGTTTGACATAATACTCTAGTAACCCTTAAGGTTTGACAGTTATACTATTTAACTCATGAAAGTTTGATATATTACGCTACTACCCTTTGCAAGTTTGATTTATTGTACTAATTTTCCATAAAATTTGACATTATAACAGTATCTCTCATGTAAAAAAAAATATTTTTTCTTTTAACGTAAAATATCTTAAAATTTAACAAAATAATTATATAGTTTAACAGAAATAAAATAGAAGAAACAAATAATATATTTTTCAAACATTATAAATACTAGTATATTATATTAAACCATATGAAATAAATAATAATTTTCATTTTTTTCTTGTCTAACAATGAATCAGAACTAAAACTAAAACTATTTAATTTCCAGTATACACCTTCTATCAAAAGCAAATCCCATATTGCTAATGTTAGTTAGTTCTCTAATTTATGTGACTAGCAGTCGCAAGCAATGAATAAATGAATTCCACTACCACTTTTTTTTCCCCTCTATCTTATATTTCTTGTAAATAAGAGTTCTATGTTACAAAACAAAATTGTGGTGGAGTTGCAAAGACATCAGCTGGTTTCTCCTACATTCTCAATTAGAAAGAGCTTTTAGCTTTCAGCAAATTAAATAAAAATTGCACAAGCTTATACATCAACACCCCCAACTCAGTTGCCTTGTGAACTTTCTCCATTTTGAATGAATTAGTAGTGTACTGTAACACCCAGTGCCCATCCAATATAAACTTCTTGACTTCTCTTAGGATGTGCTCCAGTACCCAATACTGCGTGATCAATCATTTCCATTCAACATGGTTTCAAAACTGAGGCAGTCAGAAGAATGTACACTGCAAAATAGCAGTAATCAGAAGAATATAGTCAATCCAAGGACCATAAGCTGCTATCTAAACTCCCCCAGTGAGATCCATTGGATGGTCCACCACATCAAATGGTGCAGGATGGTTAACCACGGCAAACAATATGATCAATCAGTAAGGAATTACATATGGCAGAGCGCAGATATCAGCAGAGTGTATACGCAGAGCTTCTGACCACACCTGCAGTGTCCCATCATTTCCAGAAGCACCCACCTTAGGCTTCTTTGATTGAGATTCACTGCCATGAAATAGCCATTCTTGGTCATCAAAATCAGACCATTCTTCCATTTTGGGCACTGAAAGAACTTCACTCAGATACTTCAAGTCAGGATGGGGCAGTTTCCTGGACGGTTCATCAATTTGATCAGCCTTTGTAGCCGTGAGCAAAGGCTTTGCAGGAATGAAAGGTGGCTGAGCTGTTGAGGAGATGGATACCACCGGAGCTTCTGTTATACCATTTATCTTGTTTTCTTTAGCATCTGCCCTTAAACTATTGACTGCCCCTTGCTTTCCTGATTTAACTGGAGTGGAATTTTGGGGTGTCCCCAATGTCTTTCCATTCTGTGTCAATGGTAACAATGGGGCAGTTTTTAGCATCTTATTAGGCTTGATGTCATAAGCTGTGACAGAAAAAATTAGCTGCTGTTAATCAATAATGAAGTGTAAGCTTTTTGATTCTCAAGATAATACAGATTATCATTGCGAAAAATACTGCCGGCCAGAACTTGATAAAAACAAAGATTTTCACCTACCAACACAATCATTTTGCCTTGTTTCCAAATATGGACCAGAAAAAAAAAAGGGAGATCTGAGCTGAAAAATAAATGGTTGTCATGCTAAATATGACTCACCTGTCAAGAATCCATTTGTGTCCAAGTCCTTTCTTTTCTTAAGGTTTCCTTCAGTGGCAAGATTCTTGATGCTCTTCTCAGGAAGTTGAGAGGTTTTTGCATTATAGATAACTGCAAGGCCATCCTTGCTGCTTTCCTTTAACTTATCTGGTTCTGTTTTCCTATGTACACTTTTCTCCTTTGCTTTCACCTCCTTTTTCTTTCCTTTATCCCCATCCTTTTCCTTCCCATTGTCTTCTTTCTCCTTATCTTTGCTCTTCCGTTTATCTTCACGTCTATCATCACCTTCCTTTCGTTTGCCCTTTTCTTTCCCTTTGATCCTTGTATCACCATCTTTCTCAAGAGGTTTTGATGTTCTATCAATTCTAGGCTGAACAATTCCAGGAACACTCTGGGCCATAGCATTCCCAGTAAATCTTGGCCCATCCTTGATTCCTTGACCATCCAACTTTTTATCATGGCCTCTTTTGTTCTTTTCATTGCCATCAGCTGAAGGGTCAGTAGACGTGGCCACCAATTTGGCCATTCCCTCATCCTTCCTTGCATCTGCACCTGTGAACTTCTCAACCAACTGCTTCCCAGCTCCTCTGGCTTCATCTCTGACCCTCCTATCCACCTGTTGCACAAATTTAGAATCCTTAGGTGGCTCTTCGAAATAGCTGTTCTGAGATACCTTCTCACTGTAACCTGAAAATTGTTCAGATAGTTCCTTTTCACCTGAGATACTGTTCCTATTTAAATCCCTTTCCTTTCCTTTATGGACAAATATCTCCCCATTATTCACCTCGGATTTCCCCAGAAGTTTCTTTTCATCTGAGGCTTTATCTCCATTGATACGCTCAGTTTGCCTCAAAAGTTGCTTCTCATCTGAAGCACTACTTTTATCTTTATCCTTATCTCGGTGCTTTTCCTTTTCCTCTTTCTTATTCCTATGTTTTCCATCACTTCTATCTTTCTCCTTTTTATCTTTGTCTTTACCTTCTCTCTTTTCTCTATTTTTCTTCTCCTTCTTATGCTTTCTCTCTTTGTCCTTCTCCTAAAAATACAGAAAAGATGTTACTCCAATGGCAAAGGCAAAACTTTATGATTTACAGAAATATAGAATAGTCAATGAAGTAGGCATTCCATGTACAACATGTTAAACTTCACAAATTTATACCTACAATTTTAAAATAAAATGAACAAATAATATTCAAACTTTAAATTACAAACCAGGTCTCCACTTTAGTATCCATACAGCACATAGGAAAAAAAAAACAGCAATCAAATTAAAATTGGTAAAAGCAATTAATCCAAGATACACCATTACATCAAAGGATGTTTTTCATTGGAGCAAGTATCCAGCAGATTTTAATATATGCTTTTACAGAGCCTTTATTGCTACACTAATCACAAAAGTTACAACTGTCGCTTCCCATTCATATAGGATACATATAGATTAGAACAGAGAAGAAAACAAAAAGAAAAATACATGTCTCACATGGAAGAAATTAATGATGTCTATGAACCTAAACAGCATTCACAAATATGGAAAGCTCAGTCCATAACAGATAACACCTCTAATAAAGGAAACATTATACACCATCCTCCATCTCCAAAAGCACTGAAAATTAGCTAAAAAATACAAATAATTAATGATTCCTACATAAGTTACACTGGACCTGCTAGCACTTTCTCCTATAATCACTTTCAATTACAGTGTATCCAGTAGGGACAATTGACAAATGCACCTCCATAACAAGAACAAAAGAAACAAAGAATATTTTGGCAAAGCCTCAGTAAGTTTTTGGAGCTTTGTCTCAAAAATGGCAAATTTCACCAACCATTACAAGAACAACTTCAGAATGAGAGATTAGCTCAAGTCCCAAAATTCCCCAGCTAAACTTGGGAATAACTCAAAACAAATAATACATGCCTTCTACCAGGTAGGTCTGAAACCAACGTTAGTTATAGCACTGGCATTAATGCAAACACACCTCCTAAACAATGCATCACATAAGCTTTTTATTCATGTAAATAAGTAAAGAAAAAAAATAGCAGAAATTGACTCTATGTAATGAAAATTTGTAGGGCACCTAGGGAACCAACCTAGATCATTATTTTTTAAAAAGGAAAAAGCTTCATTGAGCAAAAAATATAAAGTACAGTGGAAAACAAGGAAACCTCCTATATAACTCAGCACTACTACAAAGAAGACCATTACAAAAAATAAAAATGCACTCTAATTAAGCTTGATATTACACAAAGAAATTAAAAAATCCCACAACCCCACCTAAGCTACATGCATGAGCCTACACAGAAGCCTTGTCCCAGAAAAACCTAAAGACCATACTTTGAGATTTGAATACAGGAGCACTCTCCATCAATGATACTTGACATTTGACAAAACTCCACACAAATTTTTTATAAGAAACATGGATAGCAACAGTCATTCATATTATAATCCATATTGCTGTAGAATGTAGGATTCACTCCATTAGATAGCAACAAAATATCTGCTATAAGAATAATTATGAAGAAGTACGAGACCTACTCTATTGGCAAGAAAAATTGCCCCAGCAATTTGCTTCTATGATCTGTAGTGCCCATGTTTCTTGCATATGCCAACATGGACCAAAATGAGCAAAAGAGGCACACTTGACAAAAAAAGAAACTACAGACAAACACATGTAACTAGACTCTAAGCATAACATTTGAGGAATAAACTTACATCTAGATCTATAACACCATGATTGTTGATAGAACAAATAAGTAAAAGTTCACAGAGTAGAAAGAGTTTGTGGAAACCAAGGGATAAATGGGATGCAAACTGAATTACACTTGGGATCGAACTGAGTGATAAATGGGATTGAAACCCATTGACAAATAATATGGAAACCAAGTTCTTCAGAACACCAAATGCAACATAGACAATTTCAGGCAAAGATATTTTCAAAATTTAAATACGTATAAGCACAGGAATCCCAAAAAGAGCATAACTTAATAAATATGAAAAATTGACATGAAAGTAACTCAAATAAAAATTATGATATGAGAAATCTAATTAAGACAGTAAATTAAACCAAAATTTTCAAAGCATCTATACTATCTCCACAATTTAACAGTACTGTAAGCCTGTTAAAACTGAAGAGAGGGGGGAGGGTGCCAAAAGAAAAAAAAGCAAAGCAGAAGTACAGGATGACCATTTTATAGGAATCCCAGCAATCACAGAAAGTTCAAAGTGATGGGTAGAAATAGTGTATTGAATGTCAAACATAGGTAGAGCATCCACCATGAGGTAAATAATCCCTTTAAAGTTCAAGTTAATTCTTAACAACTAGGACAATATATATAAAATGTCAAGTGAAAAAGGATACATAACAAACCATGTAAACAAAATCAAACAGGTACTTAACAGTGACCTAAAGAAATGTCATCCTAATTGCCACAGAAATAGGTAGTATTGTACTAAAAAGATTTGCATCTAACATGCAATAGCTAGTTTACTTTTACTACTAATAGACCTACAATCCTACAATTCCATGCTCCACAGTCAATGTTTATCAAAATTAAAATGAATCTCCAAATGGAGAAGATAATATTATCACTCAAGCAATTGCAATAAGCATCTGCAATGACTTATTGCAAGCCAACATCTACAAACACATTGCATTTTTTACATCAAAGAACTAACATGCGATATTCACTAGAACATTTATTCAGCTATACTAAACTAAGATCAACTTGATCACGTCATGATCCCTCTGGATAGTCAAAAATCTATAAAAAGGAACATACACGGTATACTAGTGGTGTTACTTGAGTTGAAATTATATAGATCGGATGAGGATTACAGTTTCGGTGGTAACAGAGTATTTGTTGTACCCTTTGCACAACTAAGTAGCTTCACTTGTCCCAATATAGATTTGGGATTGTAGTAAAGCCCACACTTTAAGTAACAAATTTAAGCTCCATTTCTGTAACCAATCTTCTGCCATAACATCTCCAAGAAAACTTAGAAATAAACCAAAGCAGTAAAAGAATCAAATATAAAAATTTTAATCAAAGAATAAAAATGACAGATCAAACAAACAAGATGAGAAATAATGCTCTTGATTTGCTTGAAAAATGCAAGATCAAACCAGATAGGTATATAAGCTCAAACATGCCTTTCCAGAGTAAGTAAATAATGCACCTATATATGCCAAAGAACTTGATAGCCAACTTATGCCATCAAATACATTCTTAGGTGAAATAATGCCAAGTTCTAAAAAAATGAAGCTGGAAACAGAAACACGGTATACAAGAGAGGCAAAGGCTTCTAGCTTTGAAAATATTGAATTTGTTGAGTTTCCATCCTTCTTCTCCAAAAGGAGATTTTGCAACAACCCAATTGCAAGAGAAAAGCTCGCACTGCCTAGGAGAGATGAATGTCCTTATGCTAGAGAAATCAAATAGTAAAGTTCACAAATGTTGATTCTGTTGTGCTCACAACCAGAACGTGAACTGAAATAAATAGTTTTTCTGAGCTACGGATGTCCAAATTGTGAATGAACCATCATATTTATGATGAAGTTCAATGCTCCAACTAGGAAGAATTATGTAGGACAAAAAGGGTAGTGATATATATTCAAAAAGTTGCAATGTTATCCTCCATAATCTAATTGAATCAGAATATATAAATGATTTAAGTATAAATTAGAAGTCAAAACTCAAGTCTTTCACTAAGTACTCCAAGTCCTTGCCTATCAAGATGAGAATAGTTGAAATTCTAATATACTTGTAATATCGTTCAACACAATATACCGATTTTACAAAAATTTCCGATCTCGAAACCCTATTTAGATTGTAGGATAGGATGCATTCATAACTTTAATGTGATGATGACAGAATCAAGGGTGTGAAGTCTCAAAAATTATGTGTGATAACTTCAAAAATTTCTCCCACTCTTCTTCTGATTTTTGCAAAACAATTTCATCTCAAATAGATCTCAATTCTACACATCCAGAATCTTCTTCCAAAACTCTATTTCACCTCATAACCAGTTACAAGAGAAGAATTGCAAATAGAACTAAAGTGCCTATTCAAGAGTGCCATTCAAAAAAACCAAACCTCCACTATTATGAGTATTAACTTATAAAGATCCAATTATCTGTACTCAAACCCTAAAACATAAACATTCATGACTCCTCTTTTTATGCTGCCACTAAACAACTGAAAGCTCAGAAATGCTAAGCATATTGAAATTTTCACAGCATTAATGAAATAAGAAATTGGCAGTAAAACCTAATTACTGCAAAACATTACCAGTTTCAATACTAAACTAGATTTTAAAACCTATATATTCTCAATTAAGTAAAAAAGTTCCTGATTTCATAAAGGGATATCCCAAAATCAGGCAGTCAAGAAATTCCAAGATGATATTCTCACGATACAAAAACCAATTTCTAGATCAAAGAACGAATAAAGTCATAATTTATCAGTCTATCAGAAGTGCCTAACTATGCCTATCTTAAGCAGTGAACAGAACACTACTTAGCCATCTCAGCCCAGCAATTTTAATGAAGTCCAAATCACAGTTAAATTTTTTCTTCTATGGAATTAAAAGTCTTGTCAGTTCTTTAAAACGTATAAAAATAAATGCAGCTCAAGCAGCAAAATAAACCTTTATGTCCCTTAATTAAGGATTTACATAAACTAATGCATATAATTGACTTGTAGGACACAGCAGAAGAGACTTAATTTATCATGCCACATGTCTCACTTAACTATTCAATCTAAGCTGAATTTCATTGCATTACCATATAATGAATGCCCTGCCAATAAATAATATTAAGAAAAAAAATAAGGTTAGCAATTAACCTTTTTTAGCAAGTCCAAATCATATCTCCTAGCCTCCTTTTCATATCCTGGTGGCGGAAATGGAAAACAACGCGACATTGCACAATATCTCAGAACACAAATCGCAAACACCCACCACAAATAAAAATGCTTGGATTACTTTCCAGTAGCGCTGTTCCAAAAAGGAAACGGACCAGTAACTATGCTCCCGTCCATGCACCATGTCCCCGCATTCATTTCCAGCTTCAACAATCCTCCATGGGCTCCTTGTTCACTCCCAATATAGATTTCAAAATCCACCAACTGTCTAGTATCCTCCACCAAAATGTGCAAAGAGGAAACCAGAATTCCCAGGAAACCACGGTAGTAATGAAGATGACCACTACTTCCACTAAATCAAATCTACAATATTACTACACTACGAGGCAATAGTTGAAGAAAAGCCCAATTGCAAAAGTAACTTCTAAAGGTTCCTCCTTGGTCAAGAACTCAGCTCGAATTATGTCAACCCAAAAGGTTTCTTGAGTAATGAAAATGGTTCACTAGAATTTGATCGTTTATGTTGCCTTCTGCGCCAATACAGAAACATCACTTCCCTTCCCTTATAACCGAAACCCAATACCCAAATCATCCCCAAGCTGAAGATCATCAGACTGAAAGCAGCAAAAACTCAGAAACCCTTAGTCTCCAGAAAAACAGAATACCCAGTTCTTGATGACTATGACATAAACCTATATGTGCAATCCTCTTCCATGCCCAAGACTAATAATGCTTAATAATCACTCTATTCAATCTCACAGTTCAACAACACAGCTTGTAAACTGCCCAACCAAGAACTAAAATCCTTTGAATGATGGGCCATTCCGCACTTAGCTCCTTAATCAAAACCCTAATCAGTCCAGAAATCACGAAATTCCATCAGTACCCAATTATGATCGAACAAAACCCTAGAAAATATTTTAACTCGCTAAGCACATAAAGAGCTCCGAATAAAATTTTCAGCTCTCGTAAAGAACAAAATGGAAAAAAAAAAAAAAACTCAGAAAATAAGAAACTTGTAGAACAACTAGCAGGAAGAAAAGGGAATATATGAAGAACCCCTTTTTTTCAAGTTCCTAGGTGTAAATGGGTATCGATCAAAAGCGAAAAAGAAGCTGGATTCAAAGCTTAATTGAGAATAAAAATGTAACAAAAAAAAGGGTTAAACTCAACAGTTTTAATTTTTCAAAGAAGCAAAAACAAGTTTAGCAAAATCCGTGAAGTGGAGATTACCTTGTCCGCTACAACAAGGAGGGCATTGTAGAGGGACAAGATCTCTATCTGTAAGAGATAAAGGGAAAATTGAGATACAAGGACAATGATTTAGTTTCTTTTTTCTTCTTTGTTAACTCTCTTCTGTGCAGATTGTTTGTTTGAGATTTTCTCTTCGTGTTTATTGTTGCTGTGTGTTATTCTTCTACGAAAGAGAGCTCTCTCTCTTCAGTATTTTCATTTTTTTTTTTCAATGTTCGGAAGTCACACGCGAGAATGAGTGAAAGAAGGGAAGCAAAGAGAAAACAAGAGACGCCCTAAGGCCATATAAATTTGTGGGCAGAAGAGTATTCTCCCATAGGTTATTTATCGTCTGTTACGTAACGTTCGATTTAAATGATAGTAAAAAAAAATTTACGAATTTTTTTAAATTTATAATATCGATAAAAAATATAATTTGATTTAATACTATATCATTACACTAATTTCGATATAAATACAATACATGAAACTGTTATTTAAAATCACTAGAGAGACTGCGTTTCTCTACCCTTGTATCTCTCAGGAGCTCTTTTTTTGCTTCGGTTTACGCGCTCTTCTCATATTTCTCCACTCGAAAACGATGTTAAAATTATAATAATACTATGATAAATTGATAATGATGCCCTGTTATTGGCTTAATTATTTTTTTTAATTGATAATTGAATTTATTGAAAATAATTATGAGTAAATTTAAAAATTTAAAGAAGTATATGAAATTATTGTTGGGTGTCAATAAAAAATATATTTAATTTTTTTTAATTTACTTGATTAATTCCTTAATTTTTTATATACCGCTTCTTAAATTTATATATGAAAAAAATATTTATTTATTACTTTTCTCTAAAAATAGCATTAAAAATTATAAAAATTTAAAAATACTTTTTAAAAGACATTTTTTCCAATACAGCATAAAATATGCCCTGAAACAGTAAAATTTTATAGAAAATAATATAGAAGTATTGAAAGGTCGAACAAAAATAGTGAAATTAATCCTTTCAAAATACTGAATTTAAAAAAAATATTAAAGAAACTGATATATATCAGGTTTATTAACTTTTTTTCATATTTATTTTTCCATTCACTATCTTTCTTAAGTAATAAGAAGTGATTTTTGGCTATTATTAATATCAAATCACATTTTTTTATTTTTTTTATCAATTTATTTTTAAAATAAGTGGGTATTCTACATATCTATAATTTTTATTTTATTTTTCATGATTTTGTCATTTTATTACAATGTTTGATTTTGTTATCTTATTACGACGCTTTATTTCTGTCGTTTTGTTTCGGTGATTTTCTATATAAGCGATTTAAATAAAACATTTTGATATAACATAGATAATAAATTAAATTATAATCGTCAGAATATTACATAACTAGAATCTTGTATATTTTATTCACTCTAATATTATTAAATTTGTAGACTTTGAACTAATTTATTATACTATTAACCTAGGTGCTGTAAATTTTTTCACTTTTTCATCATCCATACCTTTTTAGCGAATTTATATCTATTTCTACCTATATATTACTTGTTTGAATCAATGAATACTTATCCTGTAAATTATAGATCATTGTTTCTAATGCAATTTCAATATTTCATCTATTTTAATAAATATTGATGTTTGAATTGGCGATACATTTTTATTAAAAAAATTAAAATTCTATTTAAAATATTAGTTTTATTACTTTAATTATTTTGAATAAGCAAAATATTTTTGGCGATGAAATAAATATATATATATATATATATATATAGAGCGAATTATCCAATATATCCCCATCAGGTCAATTGTAGTGATCCACGCGCTATGTAAGAGCGTGAAATAAACAAGAGCTCAATAATAGAAGAGCTTTACACGACGAAAGCCATTTACCTAAGAGCATGGGGGTTATGTTCCCTTTGCCACCAGAGGCTACTGTACATAAACACGTGGCACTACCCTGTCCAATCAGCCAATTAATCTGTCCATACACGTGTCACTAAAAGATGACTGGAAGATCCACGTGAGAGAAGTAGAAACTGTCATTTCCTTGCCACCCTACCTTTTACTTTGCGTTGGCAATTGCCATATTTTGGTCCTGACAGTTAATTTATAATCACTTAATTTTAATATTATTATAATAAAATTTAATAATTTTTTCTGTTTTATAAAATCATTTAATTATAATATATTTTCAATAAATTCTTTTTAGGTTATTTTTCATTAGTTAATAATCAAAAAAAATTTTTATTAGCATTCAAGTTGATATATGAGACACGTCATATTATTGTACTGATCAAATATAATGTTACTGTATAAATTAAATAGAGTTCTTAGTTTGCACCATTTTAATTTATGGTGTTGACGTATATGCTTAGTTGTAAGTGTATATGGTCTATTTAATTTGTATAATAACTTGACGTGTCTCATATACCAGATACGATGCTAACACAACTTTTTTTATTGTTGAATATTGAAAAATTGTATGAAATAATTTTACTTAAACTAAATTATAGTTAAATATGACTTTTATGAAACAAAAAAAATTAGACTTTACTGCAATACGATCAAAATTAAAATTAAGTGATGATAAATAAAATTAAACTTACAAATAAGATTAATTTGTCTTAATTTTTCATTTTTAAGAATATTTTTTAATACTTTCTTTTTATGTTTCATCATTTATTATAAAATTATCCATCCATTTTCACACATTTTAAATTAATTTTTAGTCTAATTTACATTATAAATTTAATTATATATATATATATATTATACCTTTGTATTTTAAAAATATTTTTTAATACCGATATAACATTATAAATGTTAATATGATATAGTAACATATCAACACTAAATGATGAGAAGCTACATTTTTTTAAAATATAATGAATATTGTAGATAAAAAATTGAACTCAATAATTAAATTAGATAAAAATTAATTTAATAAACTAAATAACAAAACAATTCAATACGGAGAGCATGTTATGTCTTATACCTAAAATTATATATTCAGTAAGTATGTTTTTTCTTTATACAAATAAAGAGGGCTTTGTACATAATTAAAAAAAAAAAAGACTAAAATTTGAGATTTTTTCAATTCTCACTACCAAGCAAGTTATCTATTAATTAGTGTGTATTATTTTATATATTTATACACTATTCTATTATTCATGCTATTTTATGCCAATATATTTTTATTTCAATATTACATTTTATATAGTATTTTATTATTATATATTTATGCACGACAAAAACAAATAGCTGGAACTCAAAATCTTTCCAATTTTTATTAACAATGAAGCCATTTTTTTATTACTACTAATATTTTATATATTTATATAGTATTATTCTATTTTGTATTATTTTTTTGCCTATATATATAATATAAAATAAAAATAAAATGCAATATTGAAAGAAAGAAAAAAACCCTTATTCCCCGTTTAAATTGAATGATTTTAAAATATATAAATTTCATAATATTTATGGATTTTAAATCTATTAATTGTGAAAATCTATTAATTTTAAAATTTTTTTTGTTTAGTTTGACTATAAAATCAATTGATTGATAATACAATTACTTTTGGGCACCATTTGAATTGAAAAATTTTAAAATATATGAATTTTATAAAATTTATGGATTGTGAAATCCATATATTCTAATAATTATATCATTTGGTTTAACTATAAAATTCATGAATTGATAATATAATTACTCTTACACTTTTGTTTCGTTCAATGACCACAATTAATAGATTTAATAATTAATTTCCAATTTTACATTTTATTAAATATTGATAATTTATTATTAATTAAGCATGTACAATCAATTCCACTATAAATTTAAAATTTTTTAAAAATAAAGTTAATTATTTTAAGAGTTGAAAAAAATAAAGTTATTACATATTATAATGCTTAATTACATTGATAAAATATATATTTTATTATATTATGCAATATAATAATAGTAATAATAAAGCAATTAGTTAATATTAAAAAATAATTTTTGTTTTTTTAGGATTAAAAATAGTTTTGGAATATTATTAATTTATTAGGGACAATATTGAAATAAAAAAAATTAGCAGCAATTCATTTTTGTTCAAAATCCATGGATTTTGGACTTTTCCACCTAGGAAGTGGGAAATTAAATCTATAAAAAATAAAAAAATTTGGTAGAGGAGTGATTTTTCAAAATTAATGAATTTTAACTTTTTTTAAGTGTCAAACAATGAATTTAACAGAAATTCTCATTTAAAATGTAACTACACTTATGTTTGACTTAATAACCACGATTTATAAATTTAACAATTAATTTTCAATTTTATTCTTTATTAAATACTGATTATTTATTATAATTTATAATTAATTGTACTATACATTTAAAAATTAAAAAAAATTAGTTATTCTAAAAGTTAAAAAATTAAAAAATAAAATTATAATATTTAATTACATTGTTAAAAAATAATTTTTATTAATAATTTAATGTATGTTGGCAATATAATAATAATAATAAAACAATTAGTTAAAATTTTAAAAAAATAATTTTGTTTTTTAAGATTAATGATTGTTTTGAAATAGTATTAATTTATTAGGGATAATAGGTGGAAAATTAAATTTTTAAAAAATAAAAAATTTAATAAATCATAAATTCTTAAAAATTAAAAATTTTAATATTTTTTAAATTGTGAAACGATAAATTTAGTGTAAATATATAAATTATTTAAAATTTCTCAATGACACTTTTCAGCGTGCTGGCAACGGTATTTTATTTTTACAGGTGTCTCAACCAAAATGGACCGGATCAGGCACCGGTTCGTTGTTTAACCGGACGGTCCGGTTTTAAAAACGACGGTTTTTTTTTTTTTTTAATTTTTATTGATTAAAGCAAAGAGGGAGGTGGGTTTTTACTCTGCCTCTAGTTAGTCTGTAATCTGCATCAAACTGTGTGAGAGTGGTTTTAGTATCAGGGCTTCGTTCGAAGAGCAACGATTAAAGCACAGTAACGGTGATGGGTGGTTCAGTGAAGGACTTGCAGTCTAAGGCGGAGCTGGATAACGTGCGCAGCAGTAGCGCGCCGGTAATCGTTCACTTCTGGGCGACATGGTGTGAAGCCTCCAAGCACATGGACCAAGTCTTTTCTCACCTCTCCACCGATTTCCCCACTGCCCACTTCCTAAGGGTTTCTCTCTCAATCTTAAAATATTTGCATAAACTTAGCTTTTTTATAATTTTATATTGGGATTTCTTTTCACATTGATTATGGTTCCTTTAATTGTAGGTCGAGGCTGAGGAGCAACCAGAGATATCAGAGGAATATTCTGTTTCTGCTGTGCCTTACTTCGTTTTCTTTAAGGTAAGTTTTACATGGGCATTCACACTTTGCTGCTTTCTTGCCAATTTCAGCTTTTGGTTTGCGGGTTAACTTGCAGCTATGAAAATTTAAGGTGAAAATATAATGAGATTTGAAATTTATTGTAATTGTTTGGTGAGTTTTAACGCCTAAAGCCAACAATAACTATGTGTAAATTTTGAGGGGTTGCTTTTTCTGGATTGCTTTTGACAAATGTTCAAGGAAACTCGGAGTGGTAGGATCCTTTGTGATTGGTGACTATGTTGATGGTTTTATATGATGGATTAGATGAAAGAGTTATATAAACTGGAAATTAGATACTGTAAAGACTAGAGACTTACCTTGGATTATAGAAATATTTGCCCCATTGACTTATTAGGCTATGGAACATAGCAGTAGCATTACATGTCCTAGTTGTGTGGTGATGTCATTTTACTAAGTATCTATTATTTTCAACCATTTTTAAGTTAGATGGAGAGATATTTATTTATTCATTTGCAATTTAAGGAGTATTTATATTATAAAAACTACGTAGGTCAGCTGAACACTGGTTATCTTTTATTGCCTTGGAAGGATTTTTCAGCAACAATTATGAATAACTTGTTTTACAGCTAATTAGACTTGTTCATGGAATAATTAAGCCTTGGAATAGAGCATTTTGTAACAGTAAAATAAAGATGTCTATTATTGTTATTGCTCATTTAAGATTTGAACTCGCATGATTTTTATAAAAACTGACAGCCTCAAACCTGGTAGGCCAGGGAAATATTTGAGCTGTCAACCTAGTGATTTATGTAAGTCAATATTCATATATGTGTTATTGAGTCAATATTCATATATGTGTTATTGTTATAGTTATTGCTTTTCGGTCCTTATGATGGATCTGATCAAGAATACACTTGTATGATGACTAAAAGTTGGAAACAAAGAACTACTGATTTTTGGAACGGATATTTTACATGAAGTCAACAAGTTATCACTTAAACGGATTTTTGCATGTTTGGAGTGCAAAGGTGGTGACAGAGATGCTAAACACTGTACTCTTGATAAAACGATTCTTCTCCCCCAATTAATGGAAGCTTTGAAGTGAAAAGTTTGATATGACATATAACGGCATAATTTGTGTCTAAAAGCAAGAATCAAAGTTTTGAATTATAATTTTGGTAGCTCATAAGGACAAAAGAAAGCATTAAATCAATCAAACAGGGGGTGAGCTTTGGAGGCAAACTTAATTCCTCAAACCTTTGTCCAAAAGACTATACATTGTCTGCAGTTTTCTGGTCCATTTCAAGAGAGTGGTCTTGAGGGCATAAGAGGTGGATCATTGTGGAGTTGCAGAAGTTCATTATCATACTTCTAGACCATTTAAGTTGATTATGATCACTTGCAATCCTTGTTCTGTACGATTGAAGTTAGGGGTGTCTAGTTGAAGTTGCTTCTATTGTTTAAATTCACTTTTTTCATGCATGATGAGCTGCTCGATTTTACATGATACCCCAAAGCTGAATGCATGTCTGTTTTGTTGAATTTAGTATGCTCTTGTCCATACTTCATTTTCTGTTAGGGATATTTTGCAGCAGTAATTGCATTTTTAAGAGTTCTCATTTCTTTTGGTGTCATATCTCCTTTGCACTATCAAGGTATTGTTATGGCTATAAAAGGAACATACATGGTTATTGTTGTTCTAGGCAAATGATACAAGCTAATCATCCATTAACCAAATGGATTTTTCAATTCTCCTGATTGGCAGCTGTAGTAGTTTATGCCATTGTAACATCCAAAACCACAGCAACAAAATCCTACCTATCAAAAGAATTTGTAATACTATTGGGTGTGGTTTTATGGGGATTTTTCTGTTCTCGGGAATAGAGAATAAACTGAAAATTTGAGTATGATATAAAATAATTTACTTGCCTTTTCCCCTTGAACACTGTTCTCAAACTTGGTGCTAATGTTATTGAAATGCATGTTCTTCATCAGGATGGCATGAAAGTTGACACATTGGAAGGTGCAGATGCATCCAGTTTAGCCAACAAAGTTGCTAAAATTGCTGGCTCTGTTAATCCTGGAGAACCTGCAGCCCCTGCAAGCCTTGGAATGGCAAGTGTTCTTGAAACCTTGAGAGAGTTATCGAAAGAAAATGGCTCTTCTCAAGCAGTTAACCAAGTTCAGCCTGGCCTTGGTGATGCATTAGTGAAGCAATTGCAGCAGCTAGTTAATTCTCATCCCATCATGCTATTTATGAAAGGGACTCCTGAAGCACCCAGGTGTGGGTTTAGCCAGAAAGTTGTTGGTATTTTGAAGGATGAAAATGTTAAGTTTGGAAGCTTTGATATCCTATCTGATAATGAGGTACGTGAGGGGTTGAAGAAGTTCTCTAACTGGCCAACTTTTCCTCAGCTTTATTGCAAAGGAGAACTCCTTGGTGGATGTGACATAGCAATTGCAATGCATGAGAGTGGTGAACTAAAAGAAGTTTTCAGAGACCATGGAGTTGATTCTAGTGGTTCTGAAAAAGCAGAAGTGAGTGAAAGTGGAAAGGTCTCAGAATCAACTGGCTTGAGTGCAACCTTAACCTCTCTTCTTGAAAGCCTGATCAATTCAAGCCCAGTTATGTTGTTCATGAAGGGAAAGCCTGAGGAACCCAAGTGTGGTTTCAGCAGGAAGGTGGTTGAAATCCTTAAAGAAGAAAAGGTGAATTTTGGGAGTTTTGACATGCTTTCTGACGATGAAGTTCGCCAAGGTCTAAAAGTTTATTCAAATTGGTCCAGCTATCCTCAACTGTATATTAGAGGTGAACTTATTGGTGGGTCAGATATTGTGCTGGAGATGCAGAAAAATGGAGAGCTTAAAAGACTTTTAGTTGAGAAAGGGATTGTTCCAAAAGAGACTCTTGAAGATCGTTTAAGAAGTTTAGTTGCTTCTTCACCAGTGATGCTCTTCATGAAAGGTTCGCCTGAAGCACCTAGATGCGGCTTCAGTTCCAAAGTTGTAAATGCTCTGAGAGAGGAGGGTGTAAGTTTTGGGTATTTCGATATTTTAGCTGATGAAGAAGTAAGGCATGGATTAAAGGTCTTCTCAAACTGGCCAACATTTCCTCAGCTTTATCACAAAGGTGAGCTCATAGGAGGTTGTGACATTGTAATGGAGATGCGAAACAATGGGGAGCTGAAATCTACTCTATCCGAATAGGTACTGACAAGTTAAATAACGCCAAACAAAACTAGGCCTTCTATTTTCAGTCATGTCGGTGGTGTGTCTATTTTGTTGTCATACATGAGACTAAAGTCTGCAAGACTAAAGTAACGCAATTCCTACTCAAGCTATGTTTGATGAACAATTAATCCCCAAGTGTTTGATGATAACCTTTGAGAAGCTTGAAGCTTTGAATTTGAAGGATTTAGAGGGAAAACAGCAGAGATGGAAATTGTAGAATATTTCTTGAAGAATGGGACTGTCATGAACAAAGTTCTCATCTCATTATCTTCTGCCAGTTGTAAGGAAGAGTCGGATAATGTTTATAAGGGCGTCAACGTCATGCCAAATTATATTTTCTTGAACTTTGTCCTAAAAGAGTTTTCAGTTTGCTTATGATACAATAATATGGTTGTGTTCTGTTTAAGCTTTTCCAAATGCAACTTTGTCTGCTACCTACTGAAAATGGAGGTCATACCTTGAGAGGCATATTTGCACAAGCTTTGTAGGCAGGGCAGCAGAGACAAAAATGGTTGAATTTTGACAAAATTGTTGACAGACCTTCTTTAAATAAGTTTGATTAAATTCAATCCTTTCTTGAAGGTTAAATAATTTTTCTGTATCTTTGAGTTCATTGAAACTCTAAACTTGGGAAGATCCTGTACTTCAGAGCTGAGCAGTCCGTTAGTTGCCTTTTAGGGTTTTCTATATTTCTCCATTCAGTGAAATTTTCATCATTGCAAATAAACAAAGTATTGACATTAGTTGTTAAGCGAGTTTTTTTATGTGAAAATAGGCCTTGTTTGGCTCTCTTTGAATACTTGAGGATTCTCTTTTTCATTCCGATGATATAGTTATATGGGATATTTTTTAGTTTATGTTATTTTCCTAAACTATTTATCATTTTGGGGTATATTTTAAAAAATTTCCGAATTTATGGTTATTTGAAAAAAAATTCTGAATTTGTGGCAACGCGCGCCAGTTCGACTGGCGCGCGGTACTATTCATTGGATGCGCCACCACGTGCATGCTTTTGCATGCATGAGGGTCCAATTTTTTTTTTAATTTTTTTATTAAATTTTGTTAATTATTTTATAAAAAATTACAATACAATTTATAAATTAGATTTTGATAAATTATATTTGGTAATAGTTAATAAAAATTAAGCAAATAAATTAAATTAAATTAATAAATT
>CATIWF010009953.1:0-68757 GCA_949630135.1 Balakata baccata | reverse complement strand
TGATAAAAAGTTTGAAATATTATGGAAATATATATTTGACGAGAATTTGATATTTTAGCTCATATATTAGCATAGACGACAGTCTAGGGAGTTATTGACATGTCAATAGGGTTATTGGCCCGGTGGGTTTCCTGTGGCCATGTATTATATTTTACGGCCCGGTGGGTTTCCTGTGGTCGTATGATACATATATTCGGTCCGGTGGGTTTCCTGGGACCGTGTGATAAAATTTATTCACATATTTTCTCTGATCCGGTGGGTTTCCTAGGATCATGAAATGATATGTACCCCTCGTTTCTCTGTGATTAGTCTATGATGATTTAATATATGGGCATGACAAGAGATTTTTATGAATTTATGATATTGATGAAAAATATTATATTTGATATTTTCTATAAATGACTGCTATTATAAATTACTGTATCACTGAGTTGTATAACTCAGCGCGGGAGTTTGTTTTTTTCTCGCGCAGGTTTAAAGTGAAGATAAACCGACAAGTATTGTAGATACAAAGTCGCTGATAGTGGACCCCACAATATGGAGCCAAGCAGTAGCGGCAGCCATTCCGAGCGGGGTGGCTTTTCTTTTGTATTTTATTATTATGATATTAGTGTTGTAAAAAAAAAAATTTAAATACTCATATATAAGGAAATATAGACAGAAAGCGAGTTTAGAACTATATATTCTTATTTTATATTTTATGCTACTTAAAAGAAAAATGTTATATTATTTACAAATGTTTTGATATTTGGTTTTGTAAACCGTAACACTACTTATCAGTCTGGTATACGATGGTGTATACGGAAGGATAAGGGGTGTTACAACCTGTGCTCTTGCAAACACTAAATCCCAAAACTCTTGTATGTTCTTGATAAGCATACATCAGACTATCAATACTTATAAATTGCATACCAGATTTAAGACCTATATTCATATCTTCATCCAAAACGTTAAATTATTGTATTTCTTCTCTTGTATTTGATTGATTTTCATCACTTTCATTGTCCGAATATTCATTGAACAAACTATTATTATCTCCAAATCCAAAAAAATATTCCATAACTTGAGTTCTATAATAATTGTAATTTCTATTATTATCAATCTTTTTGTAGCAGATTTTTTCTTTTAGTTAGATAAATTATATCCATTTTAATATTTTTTATAATAATAGAAAGAAATTTAGTTGTTAATTGAATTTATTAATTAACAATTACTTAATGGAATTTAAATTTACTTTGGAAAATAGAGAATTAAAAGAAATGTTGGAAAGGGAAACACAACTGGTATTGGGTGGATTTTTTGGCAGTATGGAAGGAATTATTTGAGTTTGGAGGGAAATTAGAGGAAGGGAATCAAAATGTACTTTTATTTATTTTATTTTAATTAATTAAATTTTTAATAGACATTAATGCTATTCTAGCTGCCAATATAGCTATTTAGCAAGTTCCTAATTTATATCCTCTCTCTCTCTCTCTCTCTCTCTCTATCTATCTATCTATCTATCTATCTATATATATATATATATATATAGGATTTGTTTGACATTAAATTTAAAAAAAAATACTTTTTAGAAAAAAATTTATATTTTTAACTTTTTTTTTTTTGAAAATTGTTTTTGATAGAAATAGATAAATAGATATTTTAAAAAAATATATATTTGAAAAAAACAATTTATTAAAAATTAAAAAAATTAATTAAATAAATAAAAAAATTTAAAATATACTTTTAAAATACTAAAAAAAATTCAATTAATTAACAGCAATTCCAAATAAGTTTGTAGTCTAACTAAAATTGATCAACATTGTTTTGTGTGTAATATGAAATTGAATTAACATCAATAAATACGAATTCTTGGAATTCGAACATCCGGGTTGACTTTTTTTTTTGGTTGCTCTTCAAACGATGCAGATGCATATTTGCTCAACCATATCTCTCCCACCTAACAAAATTAGTATTTGTACAGTTTGGAATATATATATAAAGAATAGAATTATACTTTTTATTGTCTCTCAAAACTAGTTAAAGGAGAAGAAAACAGTCAAACCACATTATTTACAAGTCCTTACACTATGTAAGGGATATGTAACACCCAGAATCAAACTCATGAAAAATATCAAGTATAAAAATAGCAGGATTAAACATCTGCTATCAGGAATGAACAACTATAGTTGACCTATGTTTGCTAGAATGGTAACTTTGATATTGATACCATATCAAAAATTGAACTTTAAATTTGACATACTCCAAAAGTTAAATTAAAAATAAAAATTATTTACATCATATAATCAGTTGATAAGGGGTGTATAACTTTGATCAACTACTCTTCTACTCAATATATATATATATATATATATATATAAAGAACATATGTAAGTAGAAACGTTGGCTACTAGCTTGCCTTCTCTAGCCAAAAATAATAAAACTATTATTTAGGTTTACACAGTTTTCTTGTTATAATCATTCTCTTCATTCATGGCTGTTGGAAAATATTTAAAACATTGAATTGTTTAATTCATATGTTAGATAGGCAAACAACTAACCTGTTATTCTGCTTTCCTATTGATAACTTCTATCTCTTGTAGCTAATGGATCTTGCACAAATAAAATAAATAATTCATCCGATGCTTAAGTCAGTAAGAGAATAAAAATGAAGAGAAAGATAACTAGAAAAATTAAGAGTTAAACTATCTCCTGAGGGTGTTGCCTGAGATTTTTATAACATTTTTTCTTTCGTCATATGTCTAATTCCCTTCTGGCACAATATGGTTCAAACCGGCTCTGTCAAATTGTAATTATAGCTAGCTAGCCACGTTAGTCATCAGGCGCTGCGCTTGAGCTGTGTGCTCATTTAATATTTCTTACCTATCGTGTCGGTGTCCTACCCAATGCACTGTGTTTGTACAGCATTTTTGTCTCCCCCAAGGGTCTTCAGATCGGAAATTTTAAGGGGTCACAAGATCCGTGGATCGTGAGATCCTAGGACCTTGTTTGATTTTAGTGTCTTCATCTGGATCATATTTGTGGGATCCAAATCAAGGGATCGCAGGATCCTTGGATGCTAATATGATCTTTGCAGCTCCTCCATTTGATATAGATAGATCATATTCGTGGGATCCAAATCAGAGGATCATGGGATCCATGGATGCTAATGTGATCTTTGCAACGCCTCCATCTGGTATAGATAGATCATATTCGTGGGATCCAGATCGCAGGATCCTTAGATGCTAATCTAATCTTTGCAGCGCCTCCATCTGGTATAGATGAATCATATTCGTGGGATCCGAATTAGGGGATCGCTGGATCCTAATATGGAAGGATTCTCCCTTGTCATCACCTATTTCATATAATTTCCAAGTAATTGCTTTGAGTGGACTTGCAAGTTGCAATCTCTTCTTCTGAATGTCTTGGTGACATACTGCAATATGTATTATTCTTTTTCTCATCACTAGAATGAAAATAATCAAATTTGCAAATGAGCAGATAACTTACAGCTGATGGAGTTGAAAATCCCAGCAGATCCTTCGACAATTTCATGTCTTTTAAATCTGAATATTCAGTCACTACTGCAAGAGATTCATAACTCGTGCCAATTAAACTACACTGTTTTGCTGCAATTGAGAATTTGATAACAAATGTTATACAAGCAAAGTTAGTGTTGACACCAAAGTGGCAATACGGTTAGGATGATCGAACAAGTTGAAAAATGCTTATATTACTGGAACAGTAAGAAATTTACAGCAATTGTCTGTCCTAAAATGCTAAGTTATCTTTTCCAAACTGATGCTTTCCAATAATTGACCTCAGTCATTTCATGGATTAAAATAATTTGTCAATGCTCTTGATAATAAGATGTCTACTGATGAACTGGATGTACAGAACATACAACCTATCAATACTTCGGCTGGGAGAAAGATTTTCACACCATAAACCCAATTATCTCTCAAACTTCTACTATGAAAGATCTTTGACAAATGATCAAATACCGCATCAGACATCATCTTCTGTACAAGTAATTTGGCAGAGGAAACTTTAGGCTCCTTGCCACCTACAATGTATTTCAAACAAAATCCGGATAATCAGTGTGACGCATTTTCAACATTTAAATAATACAAGCAAAACTGAGGCTCTTTGTAGTTGCACCTTATTACCAAGAAAAAAGAAGCAAAAACATAATACAATTGTATAACAAGGAAAAAGAAGGGGAAATTAAAATAATGTTCTATAAAATGCGATAATGGAAACTAGAAAGGTTACCTTCAAAGCCAAATCTTCAGAAACTGTAGACCGGTACCGAGTTGAACCATCCAAAGGGCAACTTCCTCCTTTAATGATAAAATTAGCATTACAAAGGCTGGATAGTTGCAATAGAACATCAGACATGAGTCCACTATCTGCACCTTCAACTCTTAGTACATTTTCATCTTCATCTTTATCTTCATCAAATGAACTGTCTCCTACAGATGATATACATTGAAATATAGCTATTAACCTCTCCAATGGGAAAGTTCCAGGTCCTTTCATAATCAATTCCTGCTCTGCAGCTTCCTTTTGCTCTTTTGACCTTTCGGAAGTCCTGAGAAGTTTAACCAAAATGAAGAATAATAATAGTTTTTGTAGGCTAGCAAGACATACTACAAGGTGAAATAAGGTGCTAGCATTTCTAGGCTGCCAGTGAATTTGTTTGTGATGAAACCCCCACTTTTACCATCAGAAACATAATAATTGATATAGCTTAGTCAAAGTAACCAATAGTGAGATCTATAGTAAAAATTCAACCAAAAATTAAGTTTCAATTCACAGAACACATGGCCTGATCAAAACACACAGCAAGATATTCAGAGCTAACAGTATTTCCTTACTACCTAAAGCAAGAAGACATACAATGTGATTGATCATTCTTTCTTGACTGCGATGTTGTTACACAAAGACAAAATTAAGCACACTCCTTGATAGGGTAGCTGACTCAAAAAAGAAAATAATATGGCAGGTGGTTCTACTTATTATTCTACAAATTGCAGAATAAGTTTAGATTTTGGTTTCTATATTTGAGGAAATTTTTATTTCCCTATTGAAAATTGTGAAATTATTATAAACATATGCAACTAAATGATGAAAAATATAAAGTGCAAAACTGTGGTAAAACATACCCGCTGAAGAACCAATTTCAATTATTTTTAAAGAAAAGTTATGAATCAAGTAGTACACCAGATTGTCAATACAACTTACTTCCTCTTCCGTTTGCGACTATCTGAACCCCCAGTTGAATCAAATAGGGATGCATCAAGAGTAGCTGGGTTTCTTGACGCAAGGAATGCTGAAATAAGAAGATACTTTGCAGAAATAGACATATGAAAGTCTGCCTCAGAAAAATCTTCACAACTTTCTAACTCTCTTGTGCTGCCTTTACGCCTTTTTACCTTGTTAGATTCAACTTCAAGAGAAGAATGAGAGGGAACCCAGAATATCTCATTTAAAGATGAGGCAATATGTGGCTGAAAATGACTGAACAGCCTTCTCTTCGTCTCTTCATTTGGTACATGTGTCAAATCACTTAAAGGTTCACAATATTTTCTGAACAAGGACGAAAAAGCAGTAGATAACTCATCCACTCGTCTGGTAATTCTACAGAAGGGTCTGAGTACAACACTGTTGACAAAAGGCAAACGAATACTTAACGATTGAGTGATATAAAGCAAAGATTGAAGTGAAAGTGCAGCAAAAAGTATATTATTTTCTTACTCGAGAAAGGAAGAGTAGAGCTTTCGATTTGCTTGGTTTCTAATGAAAATTTGGCGAAGATCTTCCTCTGTGTATTCAGGAAAATAAACAGGTATGGGTTCTGTATATCCCATATTAGAGTAATATGTATCAGGCGAAGTATTGCTAATATATATAAGCCCCACCTCATGCATCTTCAATATATCATAAAGATTAAAGATGAAAGGTAATATGGTTGAACTTTTATCCCAATTGCGAATAATCTCCACGTTATCAAATATCAAATAAAACATATTGCCATTTGGCCACACAGTCAACTTATTTGAGCTCAACTTCCCTGAATTCCCCTTGAGATCATTGATGACATTCATCAAAGCTTCACGAAGGAGATTAAAAAAATCAGATGGCTTCTCGCAGCGTTTTAAACTTGAATAGCCATTAACTGCATCTTTTCTATGAAGCAACAACTGATTCAAAATAGACTCAAACAAGATGCGAGGACTATAACAGGTCCTGCAGCTTGCGTAAGCAAAAGGGCGATTAAGATGCTTAAAAATCTGGAGAATTACACTAGTTTTTCCAGTAGAAGCACCTCCGTAGATAAATGTAGGAAGCATGGAGGAATTCGTAGGACCCAAAAGACGCAGCAGCTCATTAATCTGAACCCCTCTAGCAGGAAAACTAGATAGAAGATCATCAAGACTAAAGCGCTCCCCTCCAACTATGAGGTCACTGAGGGTGGAAATGTAAGGCTCACTTATTTTTGTTTTCTCAACCTCATTGCTTGTAGCAGCAGTGGAGGCAGAAGACCGAGTCGTTCTTCTCGTAATTTGCGGAATTTCCTCTTTACCCATTATTTCAACAGTAAGCAAGAATCATATTTTTCTGGGTGCAAAACACACACTTACAATAAGAGTTAAATATGCGAGAATCGAATACAGAAACAGAAATTGAGACACAATTGTAGACTACCAAATATATATATATATATATATATAGAGAGAGAGAGAGAGAGAGAGAGAGAATTGCCTAAATAAATATATATTAATGCGAGAATCAATAAACTGAATGTTGATTCAAAATATACATTAAAACAACACAAATAGCAGTAAAATGAGACAAAATTACGTAGAAACATAGAAGATAAACACGATTGAAATGGAAATAAAAGAAATACAAGCACTGTATACCTAGCTTCTAGTTGATCAAACACTTCAATTTACAGATTGGGAAAGAAGCATTTCATCTGATACACAGCCACTCAAAAGAAAACAGGTGGAATAAGAGAAACAATTGAGAAAATTACCTGGTGAAAGATCGACAGAAAAAATTGCAGGGCAACTGAGACGGCGTTTGGTTACGACAGTTGTGGAATTAAAACCCTAATAACGCTATCGATTGGGAATTGGAATATTTATGACATATTGATACCTGTGGAGGAAAAATAAGAAAAGAAAATTACGAGACAATTTTCCCGCCAATGAGCTGGAATCCCGTGAGGGAAAGTTCACTAAGTCTGCCAAAATGGTTATGACCCGTGAACCCAAACGCGAAACATGTATACAGTGTATTCAATTAGAATTTTAAATTTTTAATGAATTTTGTAAAGTTTATGAATTTATCAATGACTTTTATAGATTTTATGAAAAAATCTGTTGAAATTTTATGAAAAAGTGAAAGACTTTTGTAAGAATTTTATGCATATAGAATTATATAAAAAGTCTTGAAAAGTCTTTAAAAATCTAATATTTATAAAAGTTAGTGACTTTTTGAATAATACATTATTTTTATAGAATTTTTATAAATTATAATTGAATATCACCTTACTTTTATAAATTTTTTTAAAGTTTTTAAAAATTTTAATTGAATATTACCTTACTTTTATAAATTTTTTTAAGTCTTTAAAAATTATAATTGAATACCTCATAACTTTTATAGAATTTTTATAAGTTATAATTGAATAACACTTGACTTTTTAAATCAATTAAAATCTTTTTAAAATCCTAATTGAGTACACTCTCGTAAAATTAGCAGGGTAATGTTGAGTTTATATGGGCTCGTATTATAAATGGATCCGCTACAACCTATTTAATTTTCTCATGTTATGTAATGTTAACCCGACCTAACTCGTTTATAACAAACGTAAATTTACTGAAATATTAAAGTTAATGGTGATATTTTGCAAAAAGTAATATTTAAATATCATTTTCGTGTCGTGTTAAATGACCCAAAAGATATAATCGTGTTATATCAAATGATCCAAAAAGTATAATTGTATCATATTTTGTCGGATTTTATAACTTAAATACGATATAAAAATTAAACGTGTTACACAAATTGTGTTCATATGACCCGTTTAATTTTCGTATTCTGTTCGTATTAACTCAATTAATAAATGAATCATATTAGTATTGACTATAATCATATCATCTGAATGAATCGACACGATACAAATACGACTTCCCAACCCATTTTCAAACCCTACACCAAAATGAAGATCCTAACCTTTCACCTTTCCTTCTTTTAATTTTTCTTTTTTTGGTTTAACATATTTTAATCATTGGATACATCATTTGTTAAAAGAAAAATAATCATACAAAAAATATCATTATTACATTATTGCCACAAAAAAAAAAAAGCATGATCAAGATTTTATAGTAAATAAACGACTCTTGTTTTAAAAAAAAAAAGAGTACTAACAACAATATATTTTAATTTTGAACAATTTTAAAGTTTCTAGAGAAAAATTTATAATAATTTTTATTGGCAAAAAATTATATTTTGTTAATTACTTTTTATATTATGCATTATATACATCATAAATAAATAAAAATTTAAAATATAATATAATTATTCATAGTTATTTTATTAATTATCATTAATTTTTCCAAAATATTTTAAAACCAATTATAAATCGTTTACTGTTTATAATTGATAGTTAATAATGAATTACCACCGTTTTTGGCTCATAATTGACCACTAGTAGGACTGTACAAAAATTAACCAAACCGAATTAATATAATTCAATCCAAACCAAAAATAATAGTTTTATAAATGATTATGGTTTTGAAATTTTTATAAATCGATTTTTTTGTTTGGTTTTAGATTGAAAAAATGTAAGTCCATTAATATATATAGTATATTAATATTAATAATTTTCTAGTTTTCTAAGATTACAAACTTTTTAATTACCTATATTTTTAAATATTTTTTTATTCTTTATAGAAAAACATCTTAACTTTTAATCTTAATATCTTTTTATCATGTAGTCTTCTTTTTAACAGTAATTCATTGAAAAATTTCATTTGCATCGATTGTTCATATCAATAAAGTAAATACTAACTAATTCTATTTGTTTTTTAGATTTTTTTTATTTTTATTTGTTAATTCTTTTATTTCGTTATAATTACTTGAATTTTTATATTTTATGAACAAATTCACAAAAAGAGATATAATTATCAATTGTAATTTAGTAACTTCATATTATATTTTAAGCTAATATTTTGTTTAATATTTATCATATTTTAATTTATTCATTCATTTATTTATCAAACTGATTAAACCAATCAAATCAAATTGAATCTAAATAGCATTAGTTTAAATATTTTTAATAATGATTGATTTTGTTAAAGTATTTAAAAACCGATTATATTAATTTGGTATAGACTTTTAGTCTAAACCGAATCATGAATACCCCTAATTGCTAGCTAAAAATAAACCCTTAATATACAAATATTTATCATGACTTTTATTAAGATTGGCCAGTAGTCTTAACGCTTGCGAAAATAGGATTGCAAGTTGTAATAAGACGAGCGGTCGTTTTAACAGGGGAAGAAATTGTGATACAGTGACAAACGACCAGCTATCTTAGGCAAAGGGAAAACGACAGGTTGCGTGACACGCAAAGCAATGACCTTCACTCAAGGACAAAGTTTATAATAAGATAAATTAAGAATAAAAGAATGGGATGACTTGCGTTCCCAATTCATTCATGATTATCAAATGAAAAAAGCTTCTGTAATTTGGGGTCTCAGTCATGATGACATATGGCTTGAGCAGAGAACAGTTCATCTAATTTCAATAAAATTGCAATATACTGCCAGAGAACAAACCCCCAAATGATTAAGATTCTTGACCACCAACAGTCTAGGACAGGAGATTTGATGTTAGGTCCAAAGGCTGAGTAATTCTAATGCCTACAATTATAAGTTTCTAACTTGCAGATAAATCAAATCATACTATATGGGGTTTTTTATGCTCAATTATTACCTATCAACCTCCCAAAGAAAAATAAACTGCCATTCTCGGCCTTAAAACTAGCATGCCACCATAATTGCAATTTACAAATGCAGAACCACCACAATATTTTAACATGCATTCATGGAGCTTTGTCACCATTAGAAAAATATGTCAACCACACAGCAAAATACAATAATAACCACCTTCACATTCTCTAACATTTTTCGTCATCATCTCAATTCTCACTTGAGGAACTCCCCCTGATAAGGGAACCACGTCGATGGCCACCCACTATTACATCTTTGAGTCGTGATATAGGTCCCAGCATCCTGCCAGTTTTCTGGCAAAAAAACAGTGTAATTGTATCAGTGTGTCAGTGTTCAATATAGGCAGTCTCAATTAGACAAAGAAGTAAAGATATGGCTGGAGCCAAAGGCTCCTATATTAGATATTTAGAAGAGATACATAACCAACTGCCACTCCTATCCTTTCCACACATCTGAACAAGGAATGAGGAAAATCCTAGGCTTATTTTAATATATAAAACAAGTATGTAAGAGGTGACTGCATGACTGTTCTCATGTGAGTTCTCTAGTAGTTTTATTCCCAGCAATCAGTTTCAACACTTGCACAATGGCAAAGCATGAGTTAGACTTGTATGGCTAAAATTTCCCATGTGCAACCAATATAATAAAAACAAGTTAGAAAATCCATGCATATTCCTGCCACTGCATAACTCAGTATGTGGCTACTTTTGCAAATTATAAATAATAATTAAACGCAATGGCAAGAAATTTTGTAAACAAATAGCAGCAAAATATGACAAAAAAAAAGGGGAAACAAAAGGCATATTTGCCCAAGAAAAGATGAAAAGGAATGTGAAAATCATACCTCATTAGTGCTAGACTGCCATTTAAGTTGTAAAGCACGCCACCTTTCCTGTTGCCAGTGCTGCCCAAGAATCACAAGGCCCATAACAGCAGCTGCAACAAAAATGGACCAAAATGCATTTGTCTCTTTCGCTTGATTATACAAGGATGCTGCCCTTCTCTTCCACCAAGCTTCGCATGGAAGGTCAGACTCATCGTATTTAACATCTTTAGGAGGCTTTGGGGAGTGAGAAATGTCTGCTGATGAATCCCCTGCTTTTTCAGACTGCTCATCTAGATCAGGAATACCCAGGTTCTCATTATATGTAGCTGACCCACCAAGTCCAGTTTCATCATGGAAAGAGCTAAATGTAGCTGCACTATATATACTCTGTTCCTTGTCATGTATGCTTAACTCTTGCAGAGCCGTGCTTTCTTCAAATTCTATCCCAGATATTGATAGTTTGTTAACCTTTCCATCAAAAAATTGCATTCCAGGAAACTCTTCTGATACATTCAAACCCTTAAGAGGCCAGTTCTCCTCATCCTTTCCACCAGATTTGTCTCCAACTTCAACACCAAGTTCAGCCGAAACATTCTTCCCAACTTGTTCATCAAGAATCTCACTGTTTTCTGGCTCCAGTGGCAAATTCTCATGCTGGCTAGGAGGAAAGATAAAGTGATTAGACATGAACAAAGCACGGGAAGATTCAGCTTCATCCTCTTCATATGCATTATCCTTGTTATCATCATTCAGTTCAACTTCTTTTGGACCAGGAGCAGCAGCATATGTTGAGGCTGTAAGTGATACAACTTCCCACTCATTTCCACGAGAAGTATTCTCCTTCCCTTCCTCATTGTCTGCCATCATCAAGACCTTGTGTGTTCCTGAATCGACAACATACTCAAAATTAAGAAAAATATTTCTCTGAGTAGAGTACACATAAATCAAATTAAGTATAATACTAATCTCCCATCCTGCAACTTAGTTCTCCAATCAGGGGAACAAAGACATATGTCAAAAAATGAACATATAAACAAGTAATTAAACTTCCCTGGGCTACAAAACACACGAACACACCCAGAAAGACCAAAAGAAAACATGTTCAGTCAATCATTTTCAATTCATTTCAGTTCCTATAAATAACAATTTAAGACCAATTTGAAATGGGGGAAAAAAGAAAAAAATAAATAAAAAAACTCAGGTCAGTTAGTTATCCTTCTACTCAATAAAAACATATTACAGCTTCTTTGAAACCGTAGTTTTCATGAAAACCGATGATCATGTCAAAACATGAGCTTGCAAATCTTAAAACACCAACCAAAAGGAAAAACATACCTAAATCAAAAACCCAACACCAGTATATTTATACATTAATAAAATATTCCATCCATATGCTCAAAATCAATCAAGATTAAATTGTTTTATTGCACCCAAGAGATATTCAATATCAATAACATGATCAATCATCCATCCAATACATATATAAATAAACAAAAGGAGGAAAGAAAACCCTAAACGTGCATATGATAAAGAATCGATAAGTCAAACAGAACATCCAGAGGGCCCAGATAACTCAATAATGACAGCATCATGATAAAATAAGACATAATAATCAAACTTACGAAACCATCAATTCATCATCCATCAGCCAAAATCCATAACCACCCAACAGTAAAGATCTTTCTGGAAATTACAAATAAGGAAAAATAATTAATACTCACAGAATCGCAATTGAAAGAGATCTACGGCGATAAGCCGGTAACGGAGACAAAGACGATGATGTTTTGAAGAGATTGGAAGCTGTCTATAGAAGCGTAGAGAAAGAGATTTTATAGTTTTATACAAAGTCATTAAAGGGATAATTGAATAACCAACATGACCGGTTACTTTTGCTACTGGAGAAATGAGCTTCGACCGGCTATGGCGGGTAAAGCGCGTCGTGTAGTGTGATCAGATAATTATGGTTGAATTACGCAGTTAGTACACTAATTATATAAACAATAATTCGATACTCTTAAAAATTATTTATAATATAAAATTATTTTAATTTTATAATTAAAATAATATATTAAATTGTTATGATTTATATAATTGAAATATTGACCGTATAATTCATTCTATAATTATCTCAATTTTTATGATCAGTTACTTCCGTACTTAGTGAGAGAAATGCTCATGACATTTATAATGAGAAAAGTTTTAAAATTAAAAGGTTTAATAATATAAAATTAAAATTAACAAGTTTACACAATAAAAAATAGAAAAATTTAAAATTTGATATATTATATTAATATTTTTTGAAATTTAAAAATTATATAATCGATTTTTTCAATTTTATCTTAGGAAAATTAAAAAAAAACCATTAACTTTACTAATTTTTATTATTATATTTAATTATTTAAAAATTTTATTTAAATTATATAAATTTTTATTTTTGAAATAAATATAAATTTGGTAGAAAAAAAATATGTATTAGAACCCATTAGAATTTATGTTGATTGACTAAATAAAATAATTGATACCGATAAAAATTAAATATGCTAATGTGATTAAATAATTAAATTAAATAATTAACGACTTATTCTAATTATTCAATTATAATAAAGATATATTTAATTCAATCAATATATGTGTATGCTATTTATTTCATTCAAGCAATGCATATAAGAGTCGGTTAGGTTTAAATATTGGTTTTATACTATAAAAGTTATATTTATTTAAAAAATAAAAATTTATATAATTTTTTAGAATTATATATATAATTGTGATATTTTATAAAGTTAATAATTTTTCTTTTTATTTTTATTAAATTATATAATTTTTTTTAAATATAAAATATTTACTATTAATTATAAAAAATAATCCCTTTTGCTTAAAGAGAATATTAATATAATGGACCAAATTATAAAGAAAATTAATAATTTTTTATTTATTATTTTACTATCATCTAATTTAATTTTAACAGAAAATTTAACTATAAAAAAATCATATAAACTTTGAATTTAAAAAAATACTAGTACAATAAATTAAATATAATGGAGTAAATAATAGTTTTTTTCCTACAAGTAACACGTTTGATTAATATAGAATTAGAATTAACCCGTCATTTGTAAAGGACATGTCGGAACGAAAGAAAAATGAAAGGTCTTAATCTGTGAATTGTCAAAACGTCGCCGTATTTCCTAGGCAAAGAGTCAAGAAGGTGTATAATTGGGGTAAAATAAATTTTTTTACAAAAATTTGGCATATATATCAATATGATGTTGAATTTTTATTTTATATCAATTTAATATTATATTCTTACAATTTTATTTCAAAATAATATTACGATAAAATTTGTCTAATGTAAATACTGGAGATATACATGTTATACTATGTTATATGACATTTCATTATAAAAAAATCATATATTTTGATTTTTAGACATATGAATTAATAATATATGACATTTTTATTTGAAGTGTCATATAATGTAATATAATGTAATATAATACGTGTAATTCTAGAATCCATATAAGATGAATTCAATTGTAAATATTGTTTTAAAATAAACTTATAAAAATATGTACCGAGTAAAAATGTGTTACCATTTTTATACTAAGTGCTAAAATTTTGTTAAAAAAAATTCATTTTACCCCGTATAGTAATTGGTTGAGTGGCGGGTACTGAAGAATCAACGGGAGTATTTTATCTTTAGAGCTGCAACAGAGAGACCGAGACCGAGAGGTAGAGAAGAAAATGGGGGACCTATATGCCTTGGATTTCGATGGAGTTCTCTGCGACAGCTGCGGCGAAAGCTCTCTCTCTGCTGTTAAGGTTTCTCCTCTATTTAGCTTCAGTTCTATCTTGTCTGCTGAGAAAATACTACTCAGATACTTCGAAATTAAAATTTCGATATCGTGTTTGCATTTACTATCCTTTCTGAGAAATGATTTATGTGTTTCTGCTTATTAATCGATTTGTTTTGATTAGTTTTGTTGTTCTGTTACATTAATGTAAAGGCTGCAAAAGTGAGATGGCCGGGTTTGTTCGATGCTGTGGACTCCACTTTGGAGGAGTGGATTGTTGATCAGATGTACACTGTAAGCCCTTACCTAACTACTTATCATCATTTTAGATTGAATAATAGGAAAATTTATGATGCTTCATATTCTGATCGTTGCTATTCTTTTTCCATCATTTCCAAAGGTTCTATTTTGATTTTATCACTTTCATTCCTTCCACAGCTAATTTTTATTCCCAGGCAATTCCATGCCTAAGGTGAAATTAAAGGAGAAATAAGGCAATCTGAATGTCTAAATGTATCTACTTTATGGTTATTTGACTATTGGATTTGGCTATGATGTGATGTTGGGAAGTTGGAATAAAGTAATACTATTCTTTTAGCTTTATAGGTTTATTGCGAAACCCATTTCCATACTATGAGCCAGTTCTTTTTGTCAAGCATCTAAATGGATGCTTTAGAAAGATGTGAACATATTTCCTTTTTCTTTCTTTATTATTTGATTCACAGTGAACCAGAAATATGAGCTGAACAATAATATGTTTCAGTGTAATTAATGGCTTATGTTATGGCAGGTGAGGCCCGTGGTGGAAACTGGATATGAAAATGTATTACTTGTAAGGTTACTTTTGGAGACCAGAATGCCTTCAATTCGAAAGTCCTCGGTGTGTACACGTTATGACTGCTTTTGCTAAAAAATGAAAGAACTAAGATCAGTTTGACATTTCATTTTTGTTCTGAATAAGGGATATTAGTGATCAAGAATCGTTCTGCTGAAACTTATATTATGTCTAATTATTAGCCTGGACCTGATGATTGTGGGTTGATTTTCAAGGTGGCAGAGGGACTAACAGTAGAGGGGATACTGGAGAAATGGTCAAAGCTCAAGCCTGTGATTATGGAAGAATGGGATGAGAACAGGGATGCCTTAATAGATCTCTTTGGAAAGGTCAGGGATGAATGGATGGATAATGACTTGCCGTCATGGATTGGTGCAAATAGGTACTTCAATCTGGTTTTTTGACATGGAAACAAGCACTTAATACATTTCTACCAAGCGTGTGATGAATGGAACCTAAACAAAAATTATAGGTCATTATTGTGATTGCTATATGAATTTTGAAGCTCAACTATACATTAGGGAATAACACTGCCTACAAGAATTATGCTGACTTTTGCTCATTCTGGGTAATATTTTGTATGTGATGGTAAAATATGTTCATTCACTGTAAAATAAAACCTCATTCCTCCGGGGCTGAAATCAATTATTGGCATGTTATAACAGCACTCACTATATAAATTTTAGTCACTGCACTGCTCTTTGGACCTAATAATCAGCCGTCAAATATCTAACTAGGGTGCTTTTCGCAGACTCTACCCTGGTGTTGCTGACGCTTTGAAATTTGCCAGCTCAAAGGTTTATATAGTCACCACAAAACAGGTGTGGCCAATTATTGTTGTGCAGTTTCAATCCCAGTGAAAATTGGCATTTCTTGTATATTGTGTTAGAAAATTCGAACTCAAACGGAAAATTGGAAGATAATGAAAACATTTACCATTTTTATCTCTTCTTCACTGTCTCTGCCACTCAGCCCTTCATTCCTTTGTTTCTTGTTCTAGAGTCGATTTGCTGATGCGTTATTACGAGAGCTTGCTGGAGTAACAATTCCATCAGAAAGAATATATGGGTTGGGAACTGGGTTGGTATATATTAAATAAAAGATACTTGGAAAACTCCTACTACACTGGCCTCTTTTTTTTTGTTTGTTTGTTTGTTTTCAATTCGATTCCAGTTCTAGTACTTATTTTCTGCCCTTCTTTTAATTACTGATTTCAGTCCTAAGGTGAAAGTACTGAAGCAACTGCAACAGAGACCAGAACACCAGGGGCTGACTCTGCAGTAAGATATGTCAAGTGATATGCTTGCTTAATTGCTTCAAAATTTGGTCCCATGATGGACCTTTGCAGTATGGATTCTCCTTAATTCTCTTTATTAAACTTAAACTGAAACTGGTTTTGTAAAATCTCAGTTTTGTGGAAGATCGGCTTGCAACGCTTAAGAATGTCATTAAAGAGCCTGAATTGGATGGGTGGAACCTGTATTTAGGTATGATGGTCCCATTCAGCTTCTGTCACCTATTGTTTTGCCATTTTTCGCCTTTGGTTTTGATGGAAAGCATGCATATGTTATATGTAATCAGTTTTAGTTCTGTGGTTGATTAATTGGAACAGGGGATTGGGGTTACAACACTCAGAAAGAGAGAGAAGAAGCAGCTAGCATCGCCAGGATTAAACTTATACAGCTCTCGGACTTCAGCAAGAAGATGAAATAGTTACTGATTCACCATTTTGTCAGATTGGGCAATTTATTTATGGTTTGTTTATATATGCCGGAGTTTGGGTAACAAGATCAGGCCCAAAAAGAAAAATTCTCTTCATATAAAATGCGACTCTCTTGTGTGTACGCATTAATTAAACAGATAGCAATTAAATTGCATCAAGTGTCATAACTGAATGCTTTAGAATGACCAAGATAATCAGCATTTAATAATTAAATTAATGCATGTACCTAATGTGAAAAACAATTCTACCAGCAGCAAATTAAGGAACAAGAGTAAATGGAGTCATTCTTGAATAAAAATGGGTTCTTTATTATTGTTTTCATGATTTCAAGTTACATATTTAATACATGAGTTACAATATTAGACTCATCATAGAAAAATATATTTTCCCAGCATAACGTGATCTTTATTGAATTTGTGAAACTCATGACGATCTTGCATGTGATCATGCATTATTCTGCAATGCGTGTAGGCTGGATGATCTTTGTCGCAAGAGCAAAGTCATTAATGCTTGTGTAGGACTATTGCATACTTGGTAAACACAGGTGATATTCCAAAATAGAAGTACAAAACTATACTTGCATTTGAGAATTTTGTAATTTCCGTGTAAAAACAGAACAAGATTAAAGATCAATGAGTGAATGGAGGAGTGGGCAGTCGAAGTCTTACAATTAGAAACAGCAAAAATAAACGCACAGTGAACTAGTTGCCAGACTACAATTCTCTCAGATGCTCATCAACATTCGAGGATGTAGTTTCCTGTGCCTTGTCCTTCTCACTGTGAAGCTTTTTGATGACTTCCTCCAAGGGAGGGTCTCCAGGTCTACGGAACATTTGATCTCCGATCTTGATCTCATAAGCCTCTGGCTCGTTTAAAATGAACTCTTTCAACTAAATAAAGAGAATATTTAGGAAATCAGATGTCTTGAGCTGAACAATCTGCTGACTTTCCAAACTAATAAAAACATTGGAACAAATGTTTTATTAGAAAAACTGAAAGTTCCTCAGTTTAAAAATGAGATCAGAGTGATTTCACTGTTTTGATGAAAATGAGAGCTCCTATGCTCTAAAGATCAGAGAAAAGATACAAGTTATCGAATAAGGTGGACATGGTCCAAAAGTCACAGAAGACAATTATATCAACAAACAGGGTCTGATGTAATAAGGATACAAAACTCACATCCATCATTTGTCGGCCATTTTGCAGGGTGAACATGATTGTGTGGGTATCAACACCTGTGAACCTCACGTCAACCGCTCCAGTTCTAAGGACTTTTGTCCATTTCATAGCCATCTCAGCAACCATGTCCTGAAAATAAGAGCATGCATCTGTTGCAAAAACTAATGCCAGACTGAGGGTTTACTACAAATTTGATTTAACAGACAAGATCATGAACAGAAAACAAAAAGGAGAAAGTTCCTATGATGATCAATCAAATAACCAAACGCAAACAAAGAAATAGGAATGCAATTTTCAGCTTCAGCTTAGTTTAAATGTTCTTTAAAGTGGCCATATTCCCAACATAACAGCCTGCATTCATGTTTGTAATCCTAATCCGTAGGCATTTCTACCCATTTTTCCGCTCAATTTCAACCAGAATATTCTTTGCGAAACTTCATAGTCCTACCGATATTTGCATTTCAATAAATTCCAAGCCGAACAAATCAAATCATCTTACTCCACCCAGAACAAATACATATATGAAAATACTGAAACCTAGCAGCCAGAATCGGAAAGAATAAAGATTCAATTTACCGGAGTCCGGCGCACACCCAATCGGAGCTTAACGAACCCAAAAACCGGCCCAGACTGCTGTTTCATCATCAAATCCTGAATCTGCCAAATATCCATGTTGGACAACTCCGAAGGCGGTGGATCATCACGAGAGAGCGTTGATTTCTTGCCCCATTGCTTCCAGGCCTCATCCTCTTCGTCGTCGATGACGTCGTGTAGATCGTCGGCGATGTGGATTCTTCGCTTCCCTCCCTCTGCGCAGCGGAAAAATTCGCCATTCGGCCACAAAATCAAGGGCAGAAGGATGAAGATGAGAATGTTAGGATTCGTCATGGTTAATGGGTGAAAGTGAGCGAATGAATCGAATGCCATCACCGATCCGACTCTGATTCGTTATTTATAGGTTTTGCTTTCAATTTGATACTATGGAGATGAAGTTGTTATATTATCCAGCGGAGTGCACACTGCTTCTTTATGCTCATTCGTGCATAATTATTTTTTAAATAGTATTAATTTTTATTTTTATAAATTTATTATTTAATAATTGTATGTATATTATTTTAATAACTGTAAATTTATTATTTAATAACTATAAATATATTATTTATTTTCATGAATCATTTTTATTTTTTCTTATATATTTGATTATTTAATTACTAGGTTCAGATTTATGATCTAATAATTGTAGATACATTATTTTATAACTATATATTTATTGTTTGTTTCATGAATTTTTTTTATCTTTTCTTGTGTGTTTGATTATTTGCTTATTAGATTCATATTCATTATTTAATAATTGTACATACATTATTTTATAACTACAAATTAATTATTAGTTTTCATAAATTTATTTTATCTTTTCATCTTTGATTATTTGCTTAACATGTTCATGTTCATATTCATTATTTAATAATTTTAAATACATTATTTTATAATTATAGATATGTTATATTATAATTGTATATACATTAATTTATAAATGTATATTCACTACATGCTTTTATGAATTTCTTTAGTTTTTCATCAATATTTGATTATTATATGAATTCTCACAAATCGTATTCTTAAATGAAATATGTTCATCCATTTACAATTGAACAAATATAAACAAATTGAGAAAAACGGGATAAAAAATAAGAAAAACAAGAATAACATAGGAAACAAAATTTTTAAGAATTGCAAAGATAAAATTAACTCTTGTCCAAGAGAAATAACCAAGAGGAAACAAATAAAATCGCAGCCAAGAAAAAATAAATTTCAGCCAAAAAGACAACAAATAAAATTAACTCATGTCCAAGAGAAACAATGGTTAAATTCAAAAAACTACACCTGAGTTCCAAGTAAGCTCATATATGCCATATTTTTTTAATACATTATTTAATAAATGTATATATATTATTTTAATAACAATAATTTTTTGAATTTAACGACTGTTTTTTCTAACTCTTTGTTTCAAAAAAAATTTTTGTTGGTTTTTATTTATTTATTTTTTTTGTTGTTTTTTATCAGTTTATCTTTTAATTTTTTGTCAAGATTTTTTTATTTATTTTGTTTTTGTTGTTTGATTTGTTTTTCTGTAATTTTTTTTATTATTGTAAATAGATGAACATATTTCATTCGAGAATGCGATTTATGAGAGTTTGATTTGTGATAATTTAGATAATAATCAAAAAATGAAAAAAATTCATAAAAACATATACAGTTATAATATAATGTATATACAATTATAAAATAATGTATTTACCGTCATTATATGATGAATTTAAACTTGTCAAACAAATAATTAAATATAGATGAAAGAAATTCATGAAAACAAACAATAAATTTACAATTATAAAATAATGAATCTGAACCTGGTAAGCAAATAATCAAATGCACACAAAAAAAATGAAATAAATTCATTAAATAAATAATGAATATTCAGTTATAAAATAATGTATATATAATATTAAATAATGAATATGAATTTGGTAAACAAATAATCAAACATACAAAAAAATGTGAAATTGATTCATAAAAATAAATAATGAATTTACAGATATAAAATAATATATCTATAGTTATTAAATAATGAATCTACAATTATTAAAATAATATATTTACTGTTATTAAATAATAAATCTATAAAAAAATTAGTGATTTTTAATTTCTGCACATGTGAATGGATCTCTAGAGCAGTTGGTACTGTGCACTAAAGTGAATAATATAATTTGCCTCGACAGTGTGATTGCGCTGTGAAGAAGCCCGTATGATAAAGGGCTTTCTTTGTGGGCTCTCTTACTTATATTTTGCTCTGTTTGTTATCGGATAATAATAATAATAATATTATTATAATACTGCAATTGGTTACTTAATAAGTAATATAAGAAAATATCCAATCTAGTGAAAATTTCTTCTAGAAGACGTCTATCAATATTTTGAATTAAAAAATCCTTCGGTACATCACTGATTTTGCAGTGTATCGGTGAATTGAATATTAGGATTAGGAACAAATCAACCTCAGCTGTGGACCCTGATGATAATGACGTTGCTGTTGTGTGGTTTAATTGGATTTGCCTCAGAATAAACATATACTTTTGGCAATAAGTAATTGGTTCTTTACCATAATTTTGACAAAAAGCTTTCACCTAATCAACGTGATTCGCAAATGGGTATGGTTTTGCTTAATAGTGATTCGGCAGATTATGCTTCTATGTGCTACTAACCATGAGGGCTAATTCTCGTAGTGCACAAGAGAAAATAACAAGTTGTAGATAAAAGAGCATCATTTAACTTCATGGTATTAATTTGATTATTAAAATCTCGATATGTTTTCTAAGAAACATAAAATTCCTATTAGGAAATAGCTCCCACTCCGAGGATAGCCAGAACATCCTATTTCTGTCAACATTTGGTAAGTTTACCAAGTTATTTTTATTTATTTGTGGTCACATAAATTTGTTCTTATTATAGTAAAATCATAAAATTCTTCTTCCTCCTAAAAATTTACTAAATTATATTTTTATTTCACTAGATTACTCATATTAATTTTCTAGTGATATGTTCATTGCCACATCGAATTTCCGGTGACACGCTAGCTGGTATGTCAGATTTTCTGTGATACGTCAGTTGTTACATTAAATGTCTAGTTACTCATATCTGAAAATTGATTAGTGACTTTAATAAAATAAAAATATAATTGACTTTTTTAAATCAAAAAGTATTTTTTTTATAATTTTACTACAATAAAAATAAAATTTACTAAACATAAATGAAACTAATCCCAATACGTGTGCACAAAAGTGTTTTTGAAGTAATGGACGTAAAGGTGTTGTGGATGAATCCATCGTCATCCATGTGTACTTCAAATGAAATATATAGATTAAGAGAAATTTTTTAGGTAAATTCAACCTATTACATCGCATATAAATTAATTCAATCGTAAAATGATATTTATCCATCAACGAGACTAAAAATATTAGTCAATAGATAAAAATGGTAGATTGAATCCCCTAATGCATTACGCAACAAATTAGTAATCAACTATCTAGAAACATACGTACAAAGAGGGGATCAATTGTTGCTTTGGCTAGCATGCACGCCTAAGTTCGCCGTTATTTGTTCTAAGATTATACTAAAAGAAAAAATTATAGTGGATTTTAGAGATATAACAACTGTATTTTTCGGAATAAACTAAGATAAATTGACCCATTAAATTAATTTTTATGAGTTATGCAATAATATATTCCAAAAAATTATGTGACAAATAATTTGAATATTATGAGAAAATGGTTGGAGGACAAAATGACATTTCATGGCATGACAAAATTCGAAGTAGTTGTTTCTTGAAGATGTCATGTGATACTGTTGAAGTCAAATTCAGTTGCGGTCTCTATATAAGGAAGGAATAAATTCAATGAAAGAAAAGAAAAAAAGAATCAATTATGCAAATAAATCAAATATTCGATTCAAAACCAAAGAATAATTGCAGATCTGAGATCTGCTATGCCAAGAACTACTAGAAAATAGCGTCAACAACACAATTATGTTTGATATAAATAAATTTCACAAAATTAGAGAAATTTATTTTTCTAAATATATATGTAAATAAATTAAAATTTACATCAAGTTTGAAAGAAAAAAAATGCAGAATTAATTTATACCAAATATAAGATAAGGATGCCACCACCGATTGGCACTTGAGATAATTAAAAAAAAAAAAGAAAGAAAAAAGCTTGGAAAATGCACCTTTCAATGGAGGTATTCATGGTTTGATGTGGTTGGTTTAATTCAAAAATTTATAACAAAACCAATAAAATCGGTTTTCAAATATTTCAATTTTTACCCAAATTAAGTATTATTAAAAATATTCAAACCAATACTATTTGAATTTGGTTTAAATAATCCATTTGGACGGTTTGATAAATAAATGAATGAACAAAATAAAAATATCATAAAAATTCAACAAGAATTAAATTAAACCATAATCAAAATAACAATGTAAAAATTATCATAAAAATTTAGCACATTATTTTAACTTTTATAAATTTAAAATATAATTTATAAATTAGTAAAATAATTATTGCCCAATCATAATATTTCAATATATTTTGATTCTAAAAATTCAACAAGTATAAGAAAATAATTAAATTAGATATTTCTTTTGTATATATATATATATGCACTCTATATTACTGTTTCAGTTCAGTTTTATTATATTTAAATTTTCATAATTCAAAACCAAATAAAAAAAAGTTTGTAAAAATTTAAAAGCCATGATTAACCATAAAACTAAATAAACCATATTTTTCCGACTGCAGCCTAATGGCAAAAACCAAGTTGAAGTTGAACTGCCTATTTGATTAAAAAAAAAAAGAGGTTGAACTGCCTATTGATATCATTGTCCTTTTAACCGGCTGAGGAGCCACTTTATATGTTCACAAAGCATCCATGGCTTAGCCGCCTCTCCCATACATGCACTGGAAAGGTATGTGGGACCCGGCCGTCCTCGCGCTCTGTGAATAAGGTGTGTGTTGTAAATGGTAGGTCTCCAATTCTATTACGTTTTAAATTTTTTCCCCATCCGAATTACAAAAAAAACCAATATGCATCACCTACTCATCTAATTTCATTTTTTATATAAATAACTTAATAGAAATTCACAAGTACTATTAAATTTATTTCAAAAAAATTAATATTATTAAATTTAAAATTTCTCGCTAATTTAACTCTCTTTCTTGTTTTAGATATTTAAAATCAAGATAGAGGTCCTACTCCTTTATTATTTTCATGTCACGCTAATATATTTATTTATATTTTATTAAAAAAATATTAAAATTGTCATTATAATATAAAAATATTGGAACACTTTTTATTTCTTTACGCTCTCCATCAATTAAAAAGTGAGTATTGAGAATAGAGAATAAGGAGAAAAAAAAAAAAAAAAAGGAAAAATTCTCCTTTCATCGCAACCAGACACAGGCTGAATGATCGATGATCATCAACCACTCAGTTGGAAAGTATAGACTTTCGTATAATTGAATATGTACCATAAAAGGAAAAATATGAACAACCTTATAAAGGGGTGTCCTAACGCTTGTCTTTTTACCCGGTTGAGACTTGCCTCTGTCGTCCACTGTTAGAGGTTGCTGTACCAGTCTCTCAAGTTTTCATCAATGGCTGCTCTTAGGAGCTTCTTGAAGAAAAAAACTTTTACCGCCAACGATGTTGTAGTAAGCAGATTTTTCTCCACCGAGGCTGCTGTTGATTCTCCTTCTTTAGCTCAAAGAATCAGGGATCTGCCCAAGAATCTTCCTGGAACTAAAATCAAGACTGAAGTTTCTCAAGTATCTCTCTCTCTCTCTCTCGCTCTCCTCCTTTTGGTCATTTTGCTTCTATTCTTTTTACTATCTTAATTTTTCTCGTTTCCATTTCTGGTTTCTGGGTTTTTCAACATTTCATCTGTTTTTCTTTTTCTGTTCTAGACTTGAAGTGGTAATACTTCTTTTGTTCCGCTCCGATCGTGAATGGTTTGATTTTGATTTCTCCTAGAAATTAATCAGCAACTTCCCTGTTCATTACTTTGTTTAATTCTCTGGAGAAAAGTTTTATTTCAACCCAAATGCTACTAAACACTTGCCTTTGATCATCATCAATGGGGTTATTGATTTTCTTGAATCTCATGTCTTCCTGTTTTCTTTCTCACTGATTTCTTTTTGTTTTTCAATTATTCAGCTGATAGGAAGAACTCCCCTTGTGTATCTTAACAAAGTGACTGAAGGATGTGGAGCTTACATAGCTGTCAAGCAAGAGATGATGCAACCAACTGCCAGCATCAAAGACAGGTATATTTGATTATCCACTAGCTTCATTTACGAAAATCAAATGATTAAGTCCCTTACTTATTATGCAGACCAGCATTTTCCATGATCAATGATGCAGAACAGAAGAATTTAATTGCTCCTGGAAAGGTTCGCTTGCAATTTTCTTTTTCCCAAATCATATAGATTTGTCTGAAAAATCTGTTGCTTTTCTAACATTTGTGATTTGTGTTTTATTAGACAACCTTGATAGAGCCAACATCTGGTAATATGGGGATTAGTATGGCATTTATGGCTGCCATGAAAGGATATAAGATGGTTTTAACTATGCCCTCATACACAAGCTTGGAGAGAAGGGTGACTATGAGAGCATTTGGAGCTAAGCTGATTCTCACTGATCCTACTAAGGGAATGGGAGGAACAGTTAAGAAGGCCTATGAACTTTTGGAATCCACACCAGATGCTTTTATGCCGCAACAATTTTCAAATCCTGCCAATACCAAGGTGCAGTTTAATTTAAAGAATTCGTTTCTTAGTGGTACTTAATTGATGTCTGACCTTAAAATGTCGGTTGGGGGGGTGAAGAACAGATCCATTTTGAAACCACTGGACCTGAAATATGGGAGGATACGCTTGGACAAGTTGATATCTTCGTGATGGGAATAGGCAGTGGAGGTACAGTCACCGGTGTTGGTCAATACCTCAAGTCCCAAAATCCCAATGTTAAGGTATGCAATTTGAATCGGTCCGTGGTTGATATCACTTTATAGCTACCTCGTCCAGTCAAATATTAATTTTCCTTCCATAATGTTCTGAAATTGTTTTCTTTGTGATCAGATTTATGGAGTAGAACCTGCTGAAAGTAATGTGCTGAATGGTGGTAAACCAGGTAAAGAATCTTAGGTTTTGAAATTCCAAAGCTAGCACGGTCATATTCTGTTGACTTGGTAACCCAAGAAAGTATAGTTGATGAATAAAAGAAAATGAATTTATTGATTTTAAAAAAGCTTATTTTAAGTTATTATTTTTCCTCCTTGTGGTTGGAAAAGCTATACTCAGTGATGTTGTTGCCGTTGAAATAGGTCCTCATCATATCACTGGAAATGGAGTTGGATTCAAACCAGACATATTAGACATGGATTTAATGGAAAAAGTTCTTGAGGTAAGCATCACTGAGTAGAGGGAGAAAAAAAAAAGAAGGTAAAGAAATGTGTTCTTATGTTTGATCTGATAGGCCAAATTGACTATGAAATATGCTTAAAATGTCAGGTTAGCAGTGAAGATGCAGTAAACATGGCTAGGAGATTGGCATTGGAGGAGGGCCTTATGGTAATAACTTGAACAGCAATTTTATTTCTGTTATGGTTGAAATGTTGACAGATTGTTTTCAGCTTCCGAATCTTTTCTTGTTTTCAATTGCATTGTTGTTAAGTTACCTGAGTAGGCTTATGCCATGTGCTCTTATTGGGCTACTCTTTTGAGTTGAGACCACCTATCTGATTGGTTCAATATGCTTATGATCAGTAGTTTAACAAAATTTTAATAAGTATTAGATAGAAATAAAAAAAATTGAGCTTCAGCTTTATTTTTTAGTTTCTTTGTAGTTTTACTCTTGTTTCAACCCTCTGGTTCGTATAGGTGGGAATATCATCAGGAGCCAACACAGTTGCTGCTCTTAAACTTGCTAGAATGCCAGAGAACAAAGGCAAACTCATTGTGGTAAGAAAAATCTTCCAAGTCTTTGGAAAATAAAAAGAATTTCCTATTCTAAGAACTGAGAATAATGTCCCCATTCAAATGCTTCTCAGTTCTCTTTGAATTGATAGGAGTAGAAATCCTGAGTATAATTCATTTGTTGATCTGAATTTTCAGACTGTTCATCCGAGTTTCGGGGAGCGATACTTGTCATCTGTCCTGTTCCAAGAACTGAGGAAAGAGGCTGAAAACATGCAACCAGTTCCGGTCGATTAATGCTGTCAAACGAATTGGTGAAATAAGTGTCAACCTTTTTTTGTGGTCATCATCGAGTATGTTAACTCTGCAGAATATGAGTTGTATTGCATCTTATTTATCAGATAGACAGAAGAACTCTATTTATGTTGGCATCAAGTCTGAGTCTTCCTATAAGAGAATTTGTGTTCCAATATGTCTGCAACAAAGGAGCTACAATATCTCTGCATAAGTGCACCAACCAAAATTAATTCATATAATTCTCCTGGAAGTGATCTTTATTTTTTTGGTTTCAACCATCTATAATATGGATTCGCACATTGTAGGGTAAAGCGCCTTTTTCCAAATTTCAAAATTGCTCCATTTTTCTTTATAATGGAAGGGATAATTTTATAATATAAATATCAATAGTAAAATAAATTGAAAATCTCTCAATTCTAATATTAAATTATATTATTTATTTTAATTTGATTTATTTTAATTTTATATTATTTTAAATATTTTCTATTAAAATATTAAATATTTAAATTATTTTATTAATTTTATAACTTTTACTTTAAAATTTTTGCATGAAATTACATCATTATGCATAACTTGAGATAATACCATGAAATTGGGAGCAACTAGCAAGCAAAAAAGAATGGGGAAAAAACTAAGAAAGAAAAAGAAAAAGAAAAAGAAAGAGAAAGTGGAAGAAAAAAGAAGGAAACACCAAGACCCAGTCAATTTTCCCTCGAAATCTCTCAGATTGGTTGCCGTGTATGTAATTCCATGGCTATCCTCAAATATAGCAAATGATCCTGAATTTGACATGTGTATGGTTTGGTTTCTCAAAAACATAACCAAAGAAAGAAAAAAGAGAAGAAATTACAATTTTCACGTAGTGAAAAGAAAAAGAAAATCTAAAATCTCGTAAACAAGAAAAGGGTTTGAATCAAAAGGAGCAAAAATTGGGAATAATAGAGAAAATGACCCGCTCAGAGCAGCTGAGGGGTGCAGTGGTTCATCCTCTTCCGGATCATCTCCCAGATACAGACCAGGATCATCACGTCACTCTGCACCATTGATAGATGGAGGTGGCGTTAGGAGTGATGATTTTTCCATGTTTGAAACCGCTGATCTCCACCCTGCACCTTCTGTTTTGCTTAATAATGATGCAGCAGATTATCCTTCTATTCAAACCTTCCAAGATGCTAAACACATTTTCTTTTTCGAATCTTCAAAGTTATGGGTTATTGCGGCTCCTATAGCTTTTAATATCCTCTGCAATTATGGTGTTAACTCGTTTACTAATATATTCGTTGGCCATCTTGGCGATGTTGAGCTATCTGCAGTTGCAATTTCCCTATCTGTCATTGCAAATTTGTCTTTCGGTTTCTTGGTTGGATTCCCATCTATTCCTTTTTCGTCGAATTCAATTCAAGTAACACATTACTGAATATTGCTCTCTTGATTTCATGAAAATGCAGTTAGGAATGGGAAGTGCACTGGAGACATTATGTGGGCAAGCATTTGGAGCAGGGCAAATACATTTACTTGGTGTTTATATGCAAAGATCATGGTTAATCTTATTTGGTGCTTGCTTCTTCTTATTGCCCCTTTATGCATATGCAACCCCAATCCTGAAGCTGCTTGGACAAGAAGCTGATATAGCCGAGATTGCAGGAAATTTTACCATCCAAGTTATCCCTCAAATGTTTTCACTTGCTGTGAATTTCCCCACCCAAAAGTTCTTGCAGGCACAAAGTAAGGTTGGAGTTTTGGCTTGGATTGGGTTTGCAGCTCTGATTGTGCACATTCTGGTGCTTTATCTATTCATTGTTGTGTTCAAGTGGGGTTTAACTGGAGCTGCCGCTGCCTATGATGTCTCAGCCTGGGGCATTGCTTTGGCTCAGGTAGTTTATGTGGTTGGTTGGTGCAAAGATGGCTGGACTGGTCTGTCCTGGTTAGCCTTCAAGGATATTTGGGGCTTTCTTAAACTCTCGGTTGCTTCAGCTGTAATGATTTGTCTTGAGATTTGGTATTTTATGAGCATAATTGTTCTCACTGGACATCTTGAAGATCCTGTTCTTGCTGTTGGTTCTCTTTCAATCTGGTTAGAAACTGAAACTCTTTCTATATGGTTCCAAAAGTTCTAATACTTATGAACATCATCAAACTTAATTTCCTTTGACAGCATGAACATCAATGGCTGGGAAGGCATGTTATTTATTGGAATCAATGCAGCTATAAGGTCATTTTCTCACTATTACTACATAGTCTTCACATAGCTACAAGTCTGAACTGAACTGTCCTTTGATTTTCACAGCGTTCGAGTTTCAAACGAGCTGGGATCAGGACATCCCAGAGCTGCTAAATACTCTGTGATAATCACTTGTGCCCAGTCTTTCCTTATAGGACTGATTTTTGCTTCCATTATTTTGATAACAAAGGATAAATTCTCTATCATCTTCACTGATAGCTTAGAGATGAGGAAAGCAGTGTCTAATTTGGTATATCTTCTGGGTATAACAATGATTCTAAACAGTGTTCAGCCAGTAATTTCAGGTATGTTTATTAATTTATATCCTGAATTTTTCTTGAGATGCAGAAATACTTGGAAATATATATTCTTGAGTTGTAACTGTAGGTGTTGCTGTTGGGGGAGGATGGCAAGCATTAGTAGCTTATATAAATTTATTCTGTTATTATGCGGTAGGCCTTCCTCTTGGATTTCTTCTGGGCTACAAAACAAGTTTACATGTAAAGGTAAATTTCTTCCTTATCCATTATCAAATTTCCTTCTTAGTATTGAAGGTTTAAGTTAAATATGATTCATGGGTTTGACACTTTGATTACATGTTGATGTGGAAATTATTACAGGGAATTTGGATGGGCATGATCTTTGGGACATTCTTGCAAACACTTGTCCTCATTTACATAATTTGTAGAACAAATTGGAACAAGGAGGTAAGCTGCCACTATCATTTCCACTTTTATTCTTATTGCAATTAATAACTTAGATGGAGTATGGGTAAAAGTCTCTTCTCTTTTAAAGAAAGCTATCGAGTTTGAGTTCTAAGAAAAAAAAAAAAGTTATGTAGATGACAGACATGATTTCAGTAAGAGAAAGTTTTATTATTTTTGATAATTAACATAATTTCAGGTTGAAGATGCATCTGAAAGAATGAGAAAATGGGGAGCAGAAGAAATCCCATTATCCACTACAGATAAAAGAATAGTTATTTGATTTAAATTTGTAATTATTCATATTTTTAATTTCCTTAGATGAGTTAGCAATAATATGGTTATTCATATTTTTCAAACTGTTCATATCCGATGTAAAGTTGTAAATTCTTTTTCAGCTTGTGTTTTCTACGAAATTTGGGGTGACTTTTTGTATTTACATAAAAGGGATCTGTCTTTTTCAAATACTTATTCTTCCCGCATTTTTTGCTTTTTTTTTTTCACAGTTATCCTGTCTTTAAAAAGTTGTTATTACGAAGCGACCCCCGTACTATCTATTATTTCTACTTTTGTTATATCTTTTCATAATTACCTTATGTTCCCCGGATTCTGACTTTCGATTTTCTTGGTTTTACCCCATATGGAAACTTTCTTTTCATTAGCATACGAGAATATTTATATGCCAATGAAATCTACATCATTCATTTTTATTTTATTAAAATATTAAATTCATATTTGAAACCCACGAAGGACAATTTAACAAACTTGAGACCCGTCAATGACAATTTCATGTTTGACAAAAAAACACCCATCATTTGATTGAATTTGGTTTTAGTTGAATACTTTTTTTTTTCGCAATTGGACACCTAAATTTTAAGTTTAGTTTTCAATTGGAAGCCTCAAGTCGATTTTTCCCGTTGAGTATTAACAGATTGCTTATACGTTAAATGACGTGCAAATGTGGATCTCACTCCAACTAGTGGAAAATTAGTACACAAAGATCAACCATCTCTCTTATTGCCAAACAATTTTTTTTTTTTTTTAAAAAAGCCCAAAAAAATCCTATGACGGGGGAAATATAGAAATTAGGTGGTTATTGCCATAAAAAGTAATTTCATAAGAGTATATATATTATTTATTTTAAAGAGTAATTTCATGAAAAAAAAGTTTATAATACACTTTATTTTAAAATTTAAAGTAAATAATGAGTTTGAATATCGAGATCAAAACTTTACTCTTTATTTTAATTATAATTAATACATTTCTATTTTTTATAATATGTTTTTTTATGTTTCTCTACAAATATTTTTCTTTTTTTTTTCTTACAATAAATTCTTTTATTTTTTCTATTAATAAATATTACTACTCATTTTGTTCCTAAATAGATGTCTTTTAAATTTTTTGCACAATAATTAAGGAAATATATTTAAAACATAGGTAAAATATTATGTTATCCTTGTATAATTAATTAATTATTTATGGAAGATATAACTTTAAATAAATAGCTATACATGAATGATTGAGTTTTAAATAAAGGTAAAATATGTAAAGAATATTTAATGTTTATAGATAACAGTGAAACCTCATATATTTTGGAACAAAAACTCTAATCCAAAATGACATATATTTAGAAATGTAGAGAATAATTTATATGATAAAGTAAAATGAAGAGTAAAAATATAAATAATTTATTAAATTTGTAAAAAAATTTACTTTCTATATTTAGATATGCTCTAAAATGCTCTTCATTATATCAAAGATACTATTTTAAAATAAAAAAATAATATTGGAGATGTTCTAAAAAAAATGTAGTGGGTCAAAATTCAATCTTTTATTCTAATTATAACCAATACATTTTCAATTTGTATGTATGTTTTACCTTTTTTATAGGTGTGTTTTTCTAAAAAAAACTGTTGTCATTCTTTGCAATAAAAATTATTTTCATTTTTTATGAATATCAAGTTATATAAAATAAAACAAAATAAAAAAATAAAATATAAAGAGATCTATATATTTAGATATTATACTAAAAATACTCTTTAAAATAAAAAATATTATTCGACATACTCTAATTTATAAAAAATATTGATTATTCAACTTTTCCGATTAAACAGCTACTCAAAGGTTTTAAATATAAGAATTGAGAAAAAATTTGGTGGGTCCATTGCCATATTTGACCAATAGGAAAATTTTTTGTGTCCCTAAAATGTCCTTTGCTCCATAACAAAAATTAATCTACCCAAAAGCCCTAAACTCAATCATAGAGTAGAAAATGAACCAAGGTTAATCAATCGTATATCCACTATAAATAAGGGGTGTTGTGTCAATTCAGTGAACCTTTACTCTATTGAAAGCTCTTACTTACGACCCCAAAGAGGCCTTAAAATTAAAAAGGGTGGGGGAGGATTGAAGAGCTTATGTAAGGTAAGGCACTAAGGCAAAGCAAAGAGGGCCAAAGGTCAAGCCACTCACTAGGGCTGAGGGTTCTGGTACGTACGCCTTTGTTTTATCTTTTTTTTTTCTCTTTTAGACCCAAAAACAAACACTTGTTTTCAATTTAGGGATTTTGAAGAAGAGGGTCTTTATCTGTTCAAAACTCGAATTATAGCCCATCTACTCGCGCACATTCCCATATAGTTGCTGCAATTTAGCGCGCGGCCAAAGTTCCGTGGGCGCTTCAAAACCCTAGATCAGTCATTTTTTCCCGCCAAAAGGCCTGTGCTCTTTCACCTAAATCTTATGCTTAACCTTAATATGTATTATTTTTTTGTGTTTCTTTTGTCTTCTAAATCTGAATTTTTAGCTAAGTGTAAATCTGTATATTTTGAGAACTTGCTTTATCTCCTTCCCGATTTTTATGCGTATCCGTAGTGGATTTCTTGGTTTATTTTCAGTTGTGAAGTATACGAAGAGAATGACTCGTTTTTAGGGTTTTTGAACTTCGACATTAATGGCAGGGTGGTCGATGATTGTAGATGATGAATGCACTTTAGATTGCTCAAAAACCCCACCAAAGAAGCTTGAGCTAAAGGGATTGCTACTTGGTTTTGACCCATTTTCAAGACTGTCCAGTCTAACAACCGAGTCCGACGCTAGGCTTCGATGCCAGTTCGATAACTGCTTAAAATATTTCCGAAAAGATATCTGTGCCCTCGATGTTGCTTTCCCACCAATGCTTGGAAATGGGCAACCCGTGGATTTGTTTAAGCTGTTCTTAGTTGTGAGGGAGAAAGGCGGACATGATGCCGTTTCTAAGCATGAATTGTGGGATGTGGTGGCTGAAGAATCTGGGCTGGGTTTAAATCATTCATCTTCTTTGAAATTGCTTTATGTGAAGTATTTGGACGCATTGGAGAAAGGATTAAAGGTGTGCAATGAGGTGAAGAGCATGGTGGGGGAAACAGATGGGAGCAAGAAATGTGACAGTGGTGATGGAAATGATGTTACTGTATTAGATTCAGATAGTATTGAGGAATCAATTTCTAGTCATAAGAGGAAAAGGGATTCCATGTGTAAATTGCTGAACTGGATTACTGGGGTTGCAAGGGATCCATGTGATCATGTGGTTGATTCCTTACCAGAGATGTCGAAATGGGAGTCTTATGGGAATGACCAAGTGTGGAAGCAGGTTTTGATGGCTCGGGAAACATTGTTTTTAAAAAGGCACGATGATTCAGGTGTTGAACAATCTATTGGAAAGGTATCTTTCAATCACTAAATGTTGCTTGCTATTATTGGTAAACTTGATTGAAAGGACTATCTGGCATGCATGCAACTTCATAAAAAATGCTTCTTTTTATGTATTGTGTAAATGTGAATCTTGATTTGATGTAGATGCAAAACATGGGCATTTATTTTTCTTTGAGGCATTCTTCATCGTGTTCTGAAATGCAATCAGCCAAGTTCTGAGGAACTGGTGAAATTTCTCGATTTCTTTAGGTTGCTGGCTCCATATCATTTGTTATCGTATACAAAATCTGTTTGACTGTTTCTATACAGGGCCTTTACCTTTAATTTTTGCCCATCTAGTCTTTGCTTATCTTACCTAACAATCATTTGCTGGTGATTTATATCTTGTTGATACTAGAACTATAATAACATCTGTGTTTTACTTCTGAACAATAATATTTATAACTTAGGCACGCAGTTTGGCCTATGTAATACTGATAAAATTCATGGCTATTTTGTTTTCTCATAATTTTTAGGTTATTTCCCTTTTATTTTCCATTCATTTGGGTTGAATATGTCTAGCTCGTTTAATGGTTTAAACAAATAATTTTTTAAATATTCTGGTTAGTTTTAATTTTTAAAGGAAGTAGCATAAACTTTTTTGTTTCTCAAACTTCCATTTATAGTGCCACTGGTTTTAGTTTTTCTCTTAGCTACTGTTAATTCAGCTGTCTGTGCATTAAGTAGTTATTTTTACTTCTGCTTGAGCTGTAATTTTCTGGCTCTGGAGATTTGCTGTATATTATATACATTTACTTATGCATTTGAGTTTGATATGTTGTATAGGAGAAGTGCTCTCTCTCTCTCTATCATATGCCTCAACATTTAAACATAAAAATGATACATGTGCTCAAAATTGATTTTGGCGGCTAGTAGATGCTCTTCTATATTAAATTGGATTTTATTTTATTTTTTCCCAAAGGAGGGGTGTTTCCATGCAGAGTGGCTGGTTGAGATGTCCTTTTGATGGCCCAATAATAAAATATCAGGATTTAATATATCCAATGGAAATGACTTGATATTTCACATGAAAGTGAATAAATAATGATGTAGAATTGTCCAATTGGCTCAATTTATTAAGCTGTTTTTATTTTTCTACTTCGTAGAAAAATCGGAAGATGCATCCATGCATGTATGATGATCAGATTGGATCCGCCTACAATTTCAGGGAGAGGTTAAGATGTAGCAAGAAGCTTCCACATGTAGTAACACCATCTCAGGCGCAGGCCAACTCACAGTTATCTTCATCAACCACTGAAACTGACTCAAACTCCTGCACGAAAGGGATTTGCGATAGTGATTCCTCAACTAAATATTCACTGTTTGACCTTCCAGTTGAAAAGCCAATTCCTCTAGGTCCAGATTTTCAGGCTGAAGTACCAGAATGGAATGATACGATTTGTCAAAGTGACTTAAAGTGGCTTGGTCAACAGGTTTGGCCACCAGAGAAGATATATAACAGATTTGTTGTTGAAAGGGAACCCATTGGTAAGGGAAGACAAGATTCATGTGGGTGTGAAGTGCCAAAATCCGTAGAATGCATCAGATTTCATATCAATGAGAGAAGGTCGCGACTAAAGCATGAATTGGGGATAGCTTTTCGCCATTGGAGATTTGATAATATGGGTGAAGATGTCCAGCTTTCCTGGAAAGAAGAAGAAAAGAAGAAGTTCAAGGCAATAGTGCAGTTAAATCCTCCATCTCTTGATAAGTGTTTCTGGGATGAAATATTCAAATCTTTTCAGAGCAAGAGCAGGGAAGATCTGGTGAGCTACTACTTCAATGTATTTCTTTTGCAGCGGAGAGCACACCAGAATAGGTTTACTCCAAATGGCGTTGATAGTGATGATGATGAATCAGAATGTGGATCAGTAACTAACAGCTCCAGGCATGAAGCTCCCAAATCGCCAGCTTCCCTGCTATATTCTGCAAAGAAGTCTGGTAAAAATGTTAGATAATTTCTGATTCTTGGTGGAATTGAGTTGCCTTTTTGAGATATGTGAAGTCTTAGCTGGTTTTGACCATTTGCGGTTTTGGTATTTTGGCAAAATTTTTCATGGTTACCTTGGTATAACACTCCAAAATTTTATTTTTGGATGCATGCCTCTGAAAAGCAAAATTTTTGTGATCAAATTTAGCAGTTAATGATAATCCAGTGGAGAGCATCAATGACATGATGATCCAAAATTTAGCTGTAAGGGCTCAAGTAGCTGAATGGCTCTTGTCAAGCTTTTGGTTTATTAGCTTTTAGTTTCTGAGATACATAGTTAAAAGTTCATTCATGTATGCTCATGTCACACTTTCATCTGCCTTTTGTTTAGCTGAATTGAACTGAAAGCCTTAGGAATATTGTGAAGAATCAGCAGATTAGATTAGAGGGGTTTATATTCAAGAATATCAGTTTTCAATGATTCGATTTGCGATCTCTCATTGTCATTGCAACATAAGCAGTTTAGGCGGTGGTGATTAGTGTTATACTTTATTATTCAATGCATCTTTGTTGTCAAGGCATGCCATTCTTAATGGACCCTTTTTTTTTTTAATAAAAAAAAAATCAGGTAAAATAAGTCTGCTTTTCCAAGATAGTTTGTTCGCTGCACTCAACAATTTAGACATTTGGTTAACTAAATAAGAAAATTAGGCTGGATATTTATTTAATTGTTGAATTAAAATATTAATTTGATAAAATTAAAGGCATCAATAACTTTTTAATTATTCTCTCCACCACCGTCTGTAACTTTTTTCCGCCGGTCCGTCAGCACATGCCTTTCTAATTACAAGCAAAATCACTCGTTAATTTAATTAATTTCACCTTTCAATAATGAAAATTATTTACTTATAATGCATTGAGTGGGTCCCAATTTGAGTAGGAATCTTTACAATTCCTTCAAATTTAGGGTCTGATCAAAGAATTCGCAATGTCCAAGGTGGAAGAATCTTGAAACAAACTGTGCAAAGGTATTGCTTTTTTTTTTGTTTGATAGCATGCAAAAGGGTATTGCTTTCAAATACCAAAAAGAATAGAAATAATAATTAAATTGCAAAAAACTTAATTAATTTTAGAAAATACAAAAAAATTACTTGACACATTAAGGAGAACACACTGTACATTAATGTCCGAATGAAGTATATTGTCGCTTTTCTCGTTTGGACAAGCAAACTCCATTATTATTACCTTTTCTCTCTCGTCTCTTAGTGTTTGAAACGGTGAAAGAAATAATAGCTGACGAAGTTGGAAGGTGGAAACCATGTCGTTCCCAAGCAAGCGCCGAGAGATGGACTTGATGAAATTGTTAATCCTCTAATTAATCCCTTCACTTTTTTCATTTCATCTTCTTCTTGTTCTTTAGGATTTTTTTTTTCTTTTTGTTTTTTCTTATTTGGGTTTAATTCTGGGCTTGATTAGGATGATGAGTGACTACAAAATTGAGATAATCAATGATGGCATGCAAGAGTTCTCTGTCCTTTTCCATGGACCCAATGACAGTAAATCTTCATTTTCCTTGTCTTTTTTTTTTTTTTTCTTGTTTAAGATTTTAGTTTCATCCCCTTTATCAATTTTTTTTTTTTTAAATACATGTTTTTCCTTCTTGATTTGCTCATGTTGATCATCTATAGTTACTGGTGAGGGTAGATTATTGTGGGGTTTTGAATAGTTAAATTGATATTTCCTTTTTTTTTCTGGAATGCTTTTTTGGGTCCTCATTCAACTATACAATTTATGAGATTTTGAATGTTTATGTGCTTGTTGATCTCAGGAAGAGAAGTTTATGTTAGATTGTAAATTTTCAAATTGCATTTACTGTGACCTTTTCAGGACAATTTAGAGCAACTTTCGCCCTTAAAGTTTTATTCTTTAAACTTGCTTTTGTTATGTAGTAATTGGTCTCAATGACTTCCTAACAATTTTAATGTTAAATTTCAAAAAGAATGTCTTTAGCTCTAAGAAAAGTAAGCATCTTTGTGCTCTTATCTTCCATGTGATAAATTCTGGCAGGTCCTTATCATGGAGGTGTGTGGAAGATAAGAGTTGCGCTACCTGATGCTTATCCATATAAATCTCCATCTATAGGATTTATTAACAAGATCTACCACCCAAATGTTGATGAAATGTGAGTAATCAATCACTAAACAAAAACAGTTACTTCGCTTATTGGGCTGACCACCACATTTTTCTATGTTTGTGAAGCTGAACATACATGTTGATTCTGATTTCAGGTCTGGCTCAGTTTGTTTAGATGTTATCAATCAAACTTGGAGTCCCATGTTTGGTATATGATTTCATAATGTGTATTTTTGAAATATATATTGAAGCTATTTTTGAGTTATGATATTTAGAGCTATCAGCTTTACTTGTTGATGCACATGTTGTCCAGATTTGATAAATGTGTTTGAAGTATTTCTACCGCAGCTTCTCTTGTATCCTAACCCATCAGACCCATTAAATGGAGAAGCTGCAGCTCTGATGATGCGGGACCGATCTGCTTATGAACAAAGAGTTAAAGGTATTGTTTCATTCCCGAGATTTCTGGATTCTAATTAGGCAATCCACCTATATAAAACCTGGATGAAAGTTGGCATGTTACTTTTGACTTACTGAGTGACAATAATAAAGGATTATTTGGTAGTGGAATGCATGAGATTTTACTGCTCCTCTACATCTTTGAGAAGTAGTTGCACATTTTTTAACATTTTGGGAAAGGAGTCTAATTTAGAATCTAATTTAGTATTTTGCATTTTTTGTTAATGAGATATAGGAATATTTTTGATTTGCATGTTTTGAATGTCGTTTCCAATTGAGTGGTCAACAAGGCTTCTCAAATTAAAAACAGAAAGTCTTCTGTTGCTATAATTCAAAAACCTAGAATAAGATGCTAGATGGACCTTACTTGCCAAAGTTGATGGAGCCCTTGAAATTCTAAGGCTCCATTAAAGATAATTCATTTGGAAGAAGAGGAAGAAGAAGAAGAAGAAGATACTCTGTCAACTATAATGTGCTGAAAGTTTTCTCTTGCTGAAATTTGATTAAAAAAACTGATATAATAGTAAATGAGGTATCAAGTTTTGCATGGTGATGCACACTTCCACACTGAAAGTGCATGAGAAAGTGGAAGAACCATTTTTGATATGCATCATTTTGCAACTGTTGCATAGCAACAATATCGTTATTAAACAAAATATGCAGCTTGCTTGGAAAGATTAGTTCAAATTGAGCGTTTTATCAAGTGAACGGTGTTCAAATGCTGAAGTAATTGTGTGCAACTGTGCTTGTGTCACTTGTATTCCATGGGAATTACAAATCAGGTAAGATGGGAACTAATAGGAGTCATAAGCTTGACTTGCAGTCAATCTAAAGAATTTCCCTTTAGAATAGTACATTATTAAACTTTGCTGTGAATCCGTGACCAGTACTGTTGAACTCTTGGTCATTCTTAGATGAAATAAACATTTTTAGCTTGAATATATGAAAATTTGATATTATTCTTGCATCAGTTGGAGCGAAACTCAGCCTTTTGTGTTTGGAAATAAATTTCTGACATTACACCTACTTTTTGTTGGTTCATCAAATAGAATACTGTGAAAAATATGCCAAGCTAGAAGACATAGGGGCTGCTCCAGAAGAAAAATCAAGCGATGAGGAGGTGAGCGATGATGAATGAGTCTCATGATGAGGAAATGGCAGGCCCAGCAGATCCATAGGGGTTTGCCGACATCAATCTGTATATGTTGTTTTTAATCTTGTGTAATTTAATTCCCAAAATGAATTTCTGTATTGGGCAGGAGAAGGAAAACATTTCTGCCCTCCCCATTCAGTTTCCTCAGTAAATAAATGTATCATTTGATAGTAATGTTAATTCAAGGTGTCCAGTCTCTGGTGATATTAAGTGTGCATTATTTGAGTGAAAAGCTACTTCATGGGGATGGGGGAGAGATAGAAATATATTTCATAAGGATCTCAATTTTCATAAAATAGGCTTTTTTTCTATTTTTAAATATGAATTAAAAATTTCATTAAGTTGCATGGCCACCAATTGTACTTATGTATGTATTTATTTATTTTTAATCATTATTTATTTAGTAAAAGAAATATATAAATTTGTGTTTAATTAACTTAATTACCAAAGTAAATCTTAGGTAAATATCAATTACCGAAAGAAATATGCAAATTTGTATTTAGTTAACTTAATTAATGTTATGTACTTTTGGTAAATATTGGGTATGTCTTTAGTAATTTTTAGTTGAGAGATTAATTAGATGTAGGGTAAATTTCTAGTAAAATTTTTGGGTAAATCTTGGGTAATTTCAACTTTCGCTAATTTTTTAATAAATTTTGTGTAATCTTGGTAAACTTCGGTTAAACATTTAATAAACATTTGGTAAATTTTAGATAAATTTTGGGTAAACTTTACGTAACTTCAACTTTTATTAATTTTATAATAAACATTGGATTGTGTAAATTTTAGGTAAATCTTGTATAATTTCAATTTTTGTTAATTTTTTGATAAATTTTAAGTAAATTTTAAATAAATTTTGGATTGTATAACTTCAACTTACTTTCATTAATTTTTTATTAATTTTCTAATAAATATTGGATAATCTTTGATAAATTTTGAATAATTTCAACTTTTATTATTATTTTTTTTTGGTAAAAATTAGATAATTTTAGAATAAAATTTGAATAAATCTTAAATAAATCTTTTATAATTTTAATTTTTATTAATTTTTTAATAAATTTCAGTTAAATTTTGAATTTTGATATTTTTAGACGCTTTGGACATGATAATTGAAAAAAACTTTAATAGCAAATTTTTAAAAAAAAAACTTTAAGAGGTTGTAAATTTTTTGTAAAAAACTCGTTGAAAAACCTAAAGCGAAATCTTTGCTTGCATGATTAAAACTGTACATTAGACCAAAACTAGGGGTAATTCGGCAGATTTAATGAGCAAAAGGCGGCAGTAGGAGTAGTATAACTGCATGGCGCAGTGATGAAAACTATTGGATTTTTGAGAGCATGGAAGAAGCAAGTATACAATGGAGGATCAATGACCTACACTCTATTGACAGTATCACTAACTGACTGCACTTGTTACAGGCCACAAGAGCCACTACTACAAATCTGCAGCTCAAAATGAACAGCAACTTCCTTTTCCATTATACACTACCCCTTAAAAAAGGAAAATCATAAATGGCTTGGCCTCCTTTTACCAGCATCTGTCCTCAGCCTCTTTACAGGATTTGGCCAACCAACATTCCCACCACAACCACCACCGTTAGTTGCAGGATGAGGCTGATTGGCCAACCCTTGTTGATGAGAATTTTGTTGAGTCATTCTCATATCCTTGGAGACTGAACCTGCAACTGGACTCATCATATTACGACCCATGCTAGGGGGAGAGACTGGACCACCTGATCCGGTCCTTGTCTTTACCACTGACTTGTCTCGGTCTTTCCTCTTCTTCTTGCAAGTAACCAACTCCCCAGGATGCAGGGGGGAATCATCCTGTTGATATTGTTCCCGGCTACTACCACTTCCACCCCAGTGCCTTGTTTCCTTCGGCAACTGGACTTTGACCCTCGTGTCATCATTGGCAGGTATTGAACTTCGTTGGACTGGCTTATGACTACTGCTACTGTCTGGCTCTACCTCATTCATTAAACGATGTCTCTTGCTTTGTCCCATAGCTGGTTGTCTTGGGGATGGAGCAGAAGTGGAGGTAGATACTTGGGCAGAAAAAGAGAGTGCACTCCTGGCCTCTCGGAAATCTGTGTCTGGAAATGCAATCTTCAAGATGTCGAAAAAGAGATCATGTACTTTCCTTGCTTCAGATCGAACCTGCAAGAAGTCAATTATCCCAAGTTCCAACTATAAATATGGGATTCACACCATTCATCATTATATATATGGGGCAAATATTTAAGTAATAAATGCAAAACTGTGGCATTCTCATTGTCAAAAAAAAAAAAAACACTGAAGTACAGGAGGACTTCTTTTGAGCTGCGGGAAACACACATGATAAAAGAAGATTGCCAAAAACGACTGCTCTCAGGAAACTTCAAGGAAGATTTGAGCTGAAACAAATTGACGTAAGAATCTCAAACAAATTTGAGTTGCACAAAGGAAAAAACAATAATTTAATTTCATGTATTAAAGTTAAGATTTAAATATACAAGAATGGAGAAATTTCTATGTTTGAGTGTTATAACTGCCAGACACCACATGTATTCAAATGCGTTACAATTCTTTATAGGGGCTCAAGAAAAGCTAGGGATTCTCCATAAGAAAACACAAGGGAACCAGTGTATATGGTGAAATAGAACTTAAAATGGCTGACATACCTCATGTGAGAACGCATAGAATTGCATTGCGCCCTTTAGCATATATTGCACATCAAACACAAGTTCCATTACTCCATTGTACTCTAGTCTGTCAACATGAATTTCAATCTTCCGCAAATCCAAAAGATTATTTCCAGCACCACCCATGTAACCAGAATTTTCAATCTTCTTCCACAGATCAGTTAGAAGAGGCACAATTTGCTGACCTTCCTTTTCTATTCTCCTTTGGAGCTTGCTAATTACATTCTTACACTGCATGAATGAGAATTTGTAGGTAAAGAGACCAAAACAAAAAAAAAACATAGCATCAGTAGCAATTAAATATGACTGTAAAGGAAGGAGATGGAAAGGTAAAAGATTCAAAAACAATGTTTTTAAAAGGGAGACTATTCCCATGTAGCAGTTTTCAATATCAACCACCTTATGGAGTTGAACAATCTAAGCACTTCAAAGGGTACACACAAGCACCCAAAAATAAAAGAAGGAAACTGTTACGATCCCACTTGCAAGGTGTGGGACTTCAATCCCACACCTTGCAAGTGGGATCATGACAGAAACCTTCTTCCCAGACTTGGTAAAAAAAAAAACCTTCCAGTCATTCAACTAATCATTAGTTATTACGATCTTAATGCATATCAGAGATTCTGAGTTCAAAACACAAGCCATGAATTAACAAATAAAAGAACAAAATTAAACCAAAATACAAGGAGGAAAAAGCTCCATTGGTGAATATAGCATTCCTCACAAGGCTAATTCATGACGAGAAATTATATTAGCAACAAAACCAATAACAGAACAACAACTAAGCGTTAATCCCATACTAGATGGGGTCGGCCATATTAGCAACAACTGATTCAACAAAATCAATCCCAAACCTTGCTTTTCCCACTAATGAAACTATGGACTGATAATTAAAGCAAGTGAAGCAAATTTATACTTTAAAAAATAGCAGAAAGTCCTAAAACTTATAAATAAGCAAACCCAAACGAGGATAGACACGATTTCCAATTTCTATCCCCCTACTTTTCGTTCTTCATTTCTTTTTTTTTTTTTTTCTGAACTGAATTTCTCTCCCTATTTCAGTTGCTAAGGCAGATGAATCACTATCTTATGATAAATAATAGAATAATAATCTGAAGAATGTAAGTTTGGCAAAATACACTTAATCATATAATGTCATACCCTTCTCTGGATGACATCTGACATCTTAGCGCCCAACAATGAACTTCCACATGAATTTGTAACTTTGCCATCCCAACTCTCTCTGGAGTGTTCAGCAGCATCTTCCACAGGTGCAGCCTGCAAATTCAATCTGCTAGATTTTGGTGAAGCGTGTGACTTTGATGCATTAACTGTTCTCCTTGAAGGTAAATTTCTCTTGTTCTTTGAGGGATCACTCTGATCATGCCTGGAGGCATTAGGCTCGACAAATGGTTTTGCTTCTGCTTCAGTCCTCAACTGGGCTTGATATTTGTGGTCCACATGGAATGGCAACAAGCATGAATCTCCATGTTCAGTGCCAGACTTCTCCTCTGGCCTTTCCAAGTTATGGCGTGGCCTAACACGAATGCTACGTTTTCGTTTTATTTTAGGCTGCAGAACTTGTTCATCCTCACCTTCATCACGATCATGAATCCAACTTCCAGATTGCTGGTGATCCATGTGAGAATCACCGGACACAGCTATTTCTCCTTCCTCTAGTTCATCCGGCTGGAAAATGCAATTCATAGAAGAAATAAATAGACAGTAAATCCAACCTATCCACTATGGAAGCACCAGCTATAGAGATAGAACATACCAGCCTTTTGGCAATAGATCCTGGTCTGGCATCCAATGCAGACAAGGATCCAAATTTCTGAGAAGAAACAGGAGACACCATTCTTGTCATTCTACGGTTATCAGAGGAAGATCCAGAGGAACCAGCTTCTTCTAGGATACAATTATTTCTAGCAATTTCTGGAGCCCGAGGATACTTGTATGCACCATCGCATGCTAGACCATCATCTTCTGATTGGTCCTTATTGATGGGAGGTGCACCAACAGCACCACTAGATTCATCATCTTCATACTCTCGAATTTCACCCTCTTCTTCATGTGCAGAATACCCATTTCTCTCTTCAGAACTGGCCTCAGAGTACTCTCCGTTGTCATCATCAATTTCCTTGTAATTAGGAATTTTTTTTCCCTTGGGTCGCCCCCTTTTCCTTTCAGTTTCCATTCCATTAGATTCCATACCCATTCCACTAGTAAATAATATATTCTTAGATGGTTTCTTTGATAAATTAGCAACTGCAGTATTCACATCTCTTGTACTGGCTCGAAGCCACTTAGGTACCTGATCATAGCTTGTCATCTCCTCAGTCCAATCCAGCTCCTCATCCATTTGATCAAATATTTCAACTTCATCTTCACTCCTTGCTATCATGCGATTGACCTCCTGAAGTGATGGAACATCATGCACAGTTTCTTGATACCGCTCCTCATCATGTAATAATGTCTCCAAAGTCATACGTCTCTCTTCATGTGTTGTTCTTTGGTCAAAACGTCCAGCATTGATAACCTCATCAGCCATATCAATTTTATATTGTTGAATATTCTTCCTTATCAGGCTCTCAATAGATCCCATATATCGATCCTTACCTGCAAGGTCATCTTCTAAATCAATTGAACCCCCACTTCGGAATTCATCTTCTTTTTTATGGCTAGAGATTTTGCCAACAACTGCTTCCATATAAATGACTTTGACTTCTCTTGTCTGTCCAATTCGGTGGGCTCTAGCCACAGCCTGTTCCTCATTCTTGGGGTTTGGATCAGGATCATATATTATAACTGTGTCAGCAGACTGAAGATTAAGACCCCTTCCAGCAGCACGAATGCTAAGCAAGAAGATGAAACAGTCTGAATCAGGGCTATTAAAGTCCACAATAGCCGATTCACGATCTTCTAGACTAGTCGTTCCATCAATCCTTCTATATACTAGCCGTCGCCATTGCAAGTATTCCTCCAATATATCAAGAAGCTTTGTCATGGTACTAAAAAGTAATACCCGGTGCCCCGTTCTCAGAAGTTTTATAAGGATCCTGTCCAGAACCCACAGTTTCCCACAAGATCTAACAAGGAAATCCTTGGAGAAGTCATTAAAATATGGGTAATTAAGCAAAGGATGATTACAAACTTTTCGAAGCTCCATACATCTGTTATTTAGAGTCTTGTACACCTTAGGCTGGTAATTTGGATTTTTTTGAACCCTGTGCTTCTCATCTTCAGGATCAACTCGAAGAGTACCAGTAGCTTTGATCCAATCATAAATGGCACTCTGAATAGCAGACATCCTACATCTCAAAACAATTGAAACCTGCAACATAGCACCACCATTAGAATCAAACAAATAAAAAGAGATAATCAACTATAATTGCATAACATACCTTAGGTGGAAGTGAACCTTCCACGTCTTCAACACGTCGCCTGAGCATAAAAGGCTCCAAAATCTGATGAAGTCGGTGAATGATAATCACCTTCTTTTCAGTTTCAAGCCAGTCATCCTCAGCATCATGTGTGGGATTTTCCTTTTGAAATGGTTTTGAGAACCAATCATGAAATGCTTTCCGATTATCAAACACTTCAGGTAAAAGTAGATTTAGAAGTGACCAAAGCTCCTTCAAATCATTCTGCAGAAAAATGTTTGATCTATGTTAAAGATATCTACCAATTGGGCTGTTCATTCCAAATTATCAACCAGAATACCATGTTCACAATGTCATGGATATAAATTGTCTAATAGAGAGCTTCTATTCTATAAGTGGGCCAAAACACAAATTGTCTCATAGTCATATTTGGAGACTTATGGGTCTTCTAAAAGGGGGGAAAACACCAAAAATCAAGGGTAAAGATTTTTCCCCTTGCCAAAAACACCAAGATGATTTTCATATCTTGTTGAGGCTCTATATCTAAACTCAGTACCAGGAACAACTCAACAGGATGAGAGTGACGTTTAAGTTTCTAGGGCACCCCTTGCACATATTCAGATATGCAGCCTTCTCCTGGGTAAAAAATTATTATTAATGTGAATCTCAGATATTTTTTCTTTCATGAATATAGCTGTTCTTATTATTAACAATTTGAAAATGTAGATAACTTTATGAGCATGATTTATAAGCATATTTTTTGGAGCCAATGTATTTGGCACACATCCAAACATTTTTCTACAGTCAAGAGTACTTTCAGTGGAACAAGCAAAATTAAATCAGCTAATAACTTTTTGTGCATCACTGGGCAAGCACACCTGCATGCATATGTAATAGACAGAAAGATGGGAATAAAATGTCCAATCACAGACTCAACCAAGACAGACTGGAAACCATACAATTCAGTTAATGTTTCATAAGATCTCAAGCATGTTACGGTGTACCAAAGAGCTGCCTGTAACAAACCTGTAATGGTGTTCCTGTAAGAAGTAAGCGCCTTTGACAGCGATATCTATCAAGATCCCGGGCCAAAACTGATTCCCTGTCCTTCATTCTCTGTGCTTCATCGATTATGATATACTTCCAATCCACTTTGGAAAGTTTTGATCGGTCATACATGATAAACTCATAAGTTGTCACAAGAACATTAAATTTCATGGCACAAACCTCCTACGAAGTATCAAATAGAAAAAAACTTAAGCAATTCATGAGAAACCTAAACAATCAAAGATACAAGTAAACATTTTTCTTACTTGAGAAAATAATTTTGAGCGATGATCTTTCCCACCAACGTAAAAAATGCATGATACAGATGGAAGCCAATTATGAAATTCGCTCTGCAGCATGAACTCAATAAGACATGCTAGACAACAACAAAAGAAACAATAACCTGCAACATACAACCAAAAATGACATACCTTCCAATTTACCAAAACAGCGTTAGGAACAATGATAAGATGTGGGCCATAGTTTCCTTTAAATTCCATCAGATAAGCAATCAATGCCATCACCTACACAGTAAAGAGAGCATTTAAGAAAAGATGAAGCGTATGATGACTATTGAGAATTAAGTGATTCATGAATTATTATTCTAATAATATATGAAACCATGGAGCTTCTGGAGACAAAAATAAACATATCAATCTTCTAGGTTCCTATTTTCTAGGAGGATGGACTCCAAAAAAGATTTAAGGCACATCAAATTCACCTGAACAGTCTTTCCAAGACCCATCTCATCTGCCAAGATCCCATTTAATTTGTTGTTGTACAAAGAAAGCATCCATTGTAACCCTACCTGAAGGAAACAAACATGCCCAGACTTAATTAGCTAAGAAACAACCTGCAACAGGCTAATATAGAAAGCAAAGAAAATAGAAACATGCTCAACAATAGCAACTGACAAGCTGATAATCTCGTAATGTTCCAGCTCGTAATATGGAAGGCTGCCTCATGATCCTCTCATTCACAGCATGAGCAAGACTGTAATATCTGGTGACAAGTAAAAACAAAGTTAAACATGTTGTTAGCTTTGTAACAGAGAAAACACGGAAGAATATTAAATTGATGGAGAGTAATTGTCGCATATCCTAGATACACTTGGCAGAAAACAACCCCATTCATTCTTCATGAATAAAGGAACAGTCCATTCCTTTCCTAAATGCAGGAAGTATATATATCATTTAATCCATAAACTAACTTACTTGTTCACAGATGAACTGTCCTTTGGTGCATTCATTTCCATAAATCTGTTTCTTATCATTACTTCCTCCCCAGCACAAGCTGCTGCAGCCCTTACTTCTTCTTCTGACAGACCCTTTATCAACAAATAGAAGACTAAATAAATTAGTAAATATGGAACTATTCAATTCATGGTCCCTACAATATGAAAAAAAACAGAAAGGAAATTTAATTCAATGATAGGAAACAAGAATGTAGATGAAGAAAACATCACAAACTAGCAGGGCGTTGCCAGAGAGAAAGAGGAAAAAGGGTTGGGGAGATAGTTCAAAAAAGCATGCCTGCAGTCGTGCAGCAGCTGCTGCAGCATTTGCTGCCTCCTCTACTTCCTGCTGACTCTTGGCTGCTGTTATTTTACTTCCAAGTTTGTGAAGATATTCTTCTGTCTGTGTCAAGAAAGATGAAAGAACAGCATATCTCTCAGCTGCATCACCTGGGATGCTAGTCTGCTGCTCCAGCAACATTTCCCTGTACCTTTCAACATCATTGTTCTTCAAAGCCTCCATCCTTTTATTCCGATCATCATCCTTTCTCTTTGAAAACTCTCTCAACATTCTCTCGTGATATTTAGCAACTCCTCTATTGCGTGCAGTTCGTGCATCACGGATTGCCCAATGAGCCTCAAGAAGTTTCTTGCGCCACTGAAAGATGGATTTCAACTGTTTATCTCTCACGGCTTTTTGAGAAGCCTGTACTTGTCTCACTTGCTCCATCCGCTGACGCTCACATAACCGGACAAACTTCCGATATGGCCTGTCAGGCATTGCCATTATCTCCTGCTGTTGTTGATCCACTTCATCCCTTAAACGTGCCTGCAAATCTAAAAGCCTAAGCTTCTTTTCTTCAATTTGTAACCGTAACACAAGATCTGGCCTAATCCTTTTCCTCTCTAAATTTACTGCCAGCAAACCATTGATTTTCTTCAGATTTTCTGACCTCTTCTTGTTAAGCACCTCCATTCCTTCCTCAAAAAGAAGATCTTTGACATCATATGCCAACGTCAAGTTATTGTTAGTGTTAATCATCCCTGATGATCCAATGGAATCATGCTTCCTAGTAAAAAAGGGAAAATCAAATAATGGCCCATGATATTTTCTGCCAGAGCCAACATCTTTTGCCTGGGGTGTAGCGCTTGCTTGTGCAGGCTTCTTAACCTGCATTGCATCAGACACAGGTAACTGTCCTGCAACTGCTTTTCCCCTGTCTACTGCAAGATCACTTCTGACAGAAGTTTTCTGGGGACTTTGTTCTGCCTCATGGTCTGACTTAACAGAAAATACAGCAGTTTGCTGCTCTTCTTTTCCAGTAGCCAACGAGGTTGTAGGTTCCTTCACCACAGTTGTTGGACCTTGCATATGACTTCCTGAAGCAGTTGCTTTCTCATCTCCTACAAAAGTTTCCTCTTTTGCAAATTTCTGTCCATTTATAGATGGTGACACCTGAGAATTCTTCTCATTGGATTCTAAATGCCTAGATTGGTTCTCAGCAAGTTTCACAACAGACTTATCCTGATTACTTCCTCCTGCAGGAATAAATTGCTGCTGCAATTGTGACTCAAGGGGTGGGGGAGCAATAGCTCGAAGAAGCTCTTGTGGAAGTGTACCTTCCCCTTTCTGCCAAGTAGTTAAAAAAGAATCACTTGTCATCTACTCAGCAATGATTAAGTAAAATAAATTTCACAAATTTGCTATAAATAAATAAACTAAAAAGGAAAATACAATCTTAGATGGAAAGTGAAAATTTGAGAGAGAGATGGCTTCACACCTTCAATCGCCTAAATGCTAATATTTGTGCTTTAAGAACATGTAACTGTTGTTTAGTGAACCCAAACCGCTGTTGCGACATCTGTACAGCATGCCCACCTTGTGATGGGAAGGGGTTGCTTGAACTTCCATCATTAGAAGGAGCAGCAGATTGTGAAGAAGATCTGTTCAATTGCTTGAGATGTTGCACCTGTATATTTTCTGGGCTACCTAATGCACTTTTTGCAGGCAAATCTTGATCTGCAGGTTGGCTCATGTTTGAAGATGACTGAGGAGGATGCATAGGAGGCATTCCACTTCCAAGCACAACCCCTGTTCTAGGTGGCACTTGGTTCTCTCTGCTGTGAAATGCAATTGGTTGGTTGTTAGAGTTATTCAGTATCCCTGAATTGGAACTTGGGCCAAAAGGGCCAGGTGGCATGGTCTGCCTTGCTTTAGGAGGGCCAGACTGCCCAGGTACATCAATAGACGAATTAGCATGCGGAGAACTCTCACTAGCAACAGGTGGAGAAGAAACCTGATGCTTTGGCGCAGAGACAGGAACAGGTGAAGCCTGTAGACCTGCATTGCTTTCATTTGCTTTCTGCTGAGCAGCCATTCTTGATTGCATAAGAGGAATCAGCTGTGCCATTAAGTTGGCATTTGCAGGTAGTGAAAGATCGATATTACGCTCAAGTGCCCACGCCTGCATGGCTTGCAACTGTGCAGCCATTGCAAGCTGGTTGTTTGCCATGTTTTGAATGCTTTGCTGAACCTGTGGTGCCTGCATAGGCCTTATGACAGCAGCAGGCATTAGTTGTCCAATGACAGGGGTTTGGCTTGGAGGCTTTGGCTCATTCCTCTGTTCAGAGGTTAGCTGTTGCCCTTGATCAACCTGCTTTTCACTACGAGAAAAATTCTCAGCTGAGTTTTTCGAGGAGGATGCCTGAACCTGATTAGCCGCTTGCATGGACATTAGTTCCTGCATTTTCAAATTTCCCATTCGCATGTCATGATCCTTGCTAGTGGCAGGGCCCAACATTCCCTTTTTCACCTGTTGTTGTGACTGAATGGCCATAGTTGACTTTTGTTGCTGCTGCAAAGCAAATTGGAGATAGGCCTGATGAACTGGGTTAAGAACTTGTTGCTCAACAGGTTGATTCCTATTCTGGCCATCCTGGGGAGAACCATGCTGCTGAGCCAATTCAAATAATTTTCTAGTCTGTTGAGGCATTTGCACTGAGCCTAGAGATGAAGCAAAGCTGCTTCCTCCAATAGCTCCTTGAAAAGCACCAGCTTGATAAGCTAGAAGGGCTTCATTTCCTTCCGGTTTTCTAAGTAATTGGTGTTGTAATGTCTGCAAGGACAGCTCAACATATATAAAACGAGAACACATATGCATAACAAAAGTTCAAACATCATCTTTCACAATTCTCACTAAAATTACATGCTAAATGTAAATGCTCCTTATAAATGTCCTTTTTGTAAAGGGCACAATTAAACTAAAACCATGAGAATGCTCATAATTAACCTTATAAATGTGCCTTCTTTTCTTTTTCTGAATCCCCAACAAAAAGGACAAAAGAATGGCAGATTTGTTGTTATACAACTAACCACGTATACACAAAGGAAAAGGACAGAAGACAATAATTATTCCGTCCAAGATATATAAGGTTTTTACATGAATATAAACATTATACAAGAGCATAAACAAGTAACTTAACAAACGCAAACAAGAAATGCCGGTGATTTTACGACCATGAAAATCCCGATACATTTTCCAATAAGGAAATCAATATAAAACAACATCAGAAATGAAACAAGGGTGCAGGTCAATGCATTGTCACCCAAAACTTCACATCAGATTCAATCCCAGATACGGATTACTTGATAGCAACAATAACAAGCAGATTCTACCAATTCGTGTTAATTAAGCTAGCTTGGATGCATAATACCAGTTTTCATCTTGTCCAAAAGTCGTACTTGCCTAGTCTGCCCCTCTACTCAGACACCCAAAACTCGCTGGTTAAACAATATCCAGGTAAGCACTCAAATGATGACTCTCATTAATTACTTTCATTACTAAATCCACCAGCAACACACCCCATCATGCAACTCCGCATTTCACACCTACTCACGAAAAAAATGCACTAAATTCGAGAATCCCAATCCAAAATCAAAATAATTATATTCAAATCAAACATAACTCATAGAATCCTACCTGCCTAGACCCAATTTGCTGGTGCTGCTGCTGATGTTGTACTGAGTCGAACCCTAGCTGTGGTGTTGACACTGCAGAGGAAGACGAAGAAGGTGATGCTGCTGATGAAGTGGACGCTGCCCGCCCAGCCGGTCCCACCCGACTGGACCCACCACCACCACCACAACCAGATTGCATGCAAATTTAATATCAAAATTACAAGAATTCTTAAAAATTCCCTCCTCGAAAATGGAAGAACGAGTAGAAATAGAGGAAAAAGCCAAAATCCGTCCAAAATCCTGACAAAACCCCAGTTTTACCGCCCCGATCCCAACGTTCGAAACATTTAATATAACGGCTGTAGTTTCCCCTCTATCTATTCACACACACACTCTCTCTCTATAGGTCTTTCATTTTTTGTCCAATTTTCTCTCACTAAATAAGAGACGACAATTTCGGAGTGAGAATGGAGATGGATCAGCGGAAGGGACAAAGACTGATCGCCGATTTCACTACTGACTCTCTCGCTGTTGTGGGCATCACGCGATTGGAGTTGCCATTTTCCTTTTTCTTTTTTTCCTTATTTTTCTCCAGTCAAACCCTAGGCATTTGTTGCTTTTTCTTTTTTTCTCTCTCTCTCTTCTTTTGAATTAATATTATCTATCAATCAGAGAAAAGAGGTTCAGGGTAATGAAAGGATTATGGCGTTTTATGCAGTGAGAGTGGGCCACATCACCACGGTTTGAAATTCCGAAAGAGGGTCATAATCGGAATTTCACTCTTATGCTCAGTCATAATTACCGCTCGAGTCCTTTCTCCTAAAATATCCCAACTTCTAAGGCTTTGTATTTTATAAGAATTTCTTTTAAATGATTTGCAAACTCTTACGAAAATTAAAAATTAGTTTTTTTTTTTTTTTTTGGGTAAAACAACAATAGCTGAAGAAAAATATAATTTATGAATTTTGTAGGCATCATAATTGCGTATGAGAAAACATTTTTTTTAAAATTTATTTTTAATTTTTTGAATTTCAAAAATTATTTTTGGATAAAAAAGTAAATGGATATTTTTCAATTTTAATAGAATAATTTTGTAAAACATTAAAAAATTCTATTTTTTTTGCACCCAATTTGCTTGGAAGTCTACCACATTGGTCACTCCTTAATTTTATTTACTTTTTCAAGAAAATAAAAATGTTTTATCCCATATTAAGTAACAGAATCAACGTGACTATTAAGGCTGTTGGTGACTCCCTTAGCTGAGATTTCAAGTAATTTCTGTTTTAAAGAAAATAACACTTTATCTTTTCTTTTTTTTTTTAATCTTCTTTGAGGAAATGCTCTCAATTTATAATGAACTCACATAAGTGGCGGATTCAAGAATTTTGGAATATTTTATATATAGAAAAAATTTTCAATCATAAAAGTGTACACGTGATATATTTTAAAAATAATACATAATTATATATTTACTAACATTATTAAATATATATATTTTTTAATATATATCACTAAACAATATTACTCATTTTGTTTATTTATTTTTTAAAGAATAATTAGAAAAAAGTAAAATTTTCTAAATTTTATTGGAATCTACTTTATTTTTTAATAAAATTTAAATTTAAAATATTATATCTATATTATATAGTTTTTGAAAAATTTATAGAGTTCAATTCTGCGCCTTATTCTGATTCTGAACACAACTTTTTATACAGCAAGATAGAGAATTTCTCATAAAAGACATGAACCATTCCATTTTGATATACCTAGTCCTGGCCGAAAAAGGACAGACGCCTGCAATGGAAGGAGGCAGGTTTACTCCTAGCCATAATCGAAAAGAAAAAACAATCTATTTGCCAACAAGCAAAGGAGATCGATTGCTCAGGGAAGTGGTGGAACCCAATCTGATCTTCCCATATAGAAGATGCCGCAAAATACATAGCCTAGGATGTGGAAACCTTGATTGACTCCTTAATTAGGATTTGGGAGCAATAAACCCCTTCAAGGCAATGATGAGCACTTGCTCATGCAGATATTCTCCTTCATGATCATAAAAAATGTAATAACCTTAATTTTCATAGTACATAATTTAGTTATTTTTATGGATAAAATTTAGTAAAATCTGAAAGTTGATATAAAAATTATGAAAATGCCATTAATTATAAATATATTGTTAGCCCTTTCTCTCCTTCGGTTTTCTCTCTCTTTTTTTCTTTTTCTCCCACTAACATCTCCATTTCCGATCACTACCCAAATGACATTCGATCGAAGCAAAATTCAGGCTACAAGAAGATTTCAACCTCCCCAACACTTGGTAATGTCAGATTTTTAGAAATCAGACTAGATTCGCCAGAAATGGTGGGGCAATTTTCAGGCGTCAGGCTACCCCTACCTTTCCGGCCTATTTTCACCATTTTTTGCACTGAAAATGAGTTCAAGAGGTCCAAAAATCTTAGACTGGACCTTTGGAGTTTGGGGCATCGTTGTTTGAAGCTTGATCGAAGTTTAGGTTTTCTCATTAGAGCTACCAAAAATTTTATAGATATAGGCATTTCTGATCACTTTCAAGACACAAAACTTATACTTTTGGACTCTCCACATCCTAAGGAAGCTATTGGTACCCTTCGATCATTATTTCGTTGCCGTTGGAAATTTTCCGGTTACCAGAGTCCGCAATCACTAATTGGACACTTTTAGGCAAAATCTCCAGCTCATTAAATCGAGTCATCTAGTACCAACCACACATTCATGCCATTTTTAGATAGTGAGATGAATTTTTTTGTAAAATTTAAGTATATTATTTAATTAATGTGATAAATTTATTTTACTGAATAATTTGATGGATTGCATCATTATGTGAATTATTGGGGAATATATTTAGATATTATAATAGAATTATGAGATGGTTATTAATAAAGCTGAATTATGGATAAGTTATGGATTATTGAGTTGATTATGTATGTTGATTGGATATATAATAAATTGGAGATCCGGATTGTAATTGACTGTATTGAGATTATGATATATTTTATAGGATTATAACCAGTAAGCGGGAGGTTGTCTAGTTTTTAAAGGAGATGATGTCAAATTTTCGGTAGAAATTACGTTAAAGTTTGAATAAAGGTTTCTACAGAAAAATCTTAGAAGAGTCTAAGCTTATGATTTATTGTTTATATTTTTATAGATTATCCAGAGGCCCCACCAGCTACTTCAGAGTCGTGAAAACGGCCAATTGAAGAAATCTACAAATTTGTGAGTTAATATCATATAATTTTATAACATGCTACCCCTCTCCCTTTCATTTTCTCTGGCATAATAATAATAATAATAATTAATAATAATAATAATATTATTATTATTATATTATTATTATTATTATTATTATATGCTTGATTGTAATTTGCTTGAAATGTGATTGAGTGAGACTGTGATATGATATTGGGATGTAATTGTTGGGATGAGAACTATAATAGAACATGTCACATGATGGGTTATATCAAAACCGTGCGTACACCGGTAATAATTTTATGATTATGGATGGATTGATAAGATACCCTAGTTGAGTTTATCTCTCAGGGAATGGAATATATTATGATATAATATGTATATAGATACTGAGAGTGATAACTCTGGTTGAGTTTGTCTCTCAGGGCACCGGTACCATTTGAATAAGTGAACGACTGTAGAGAAGGATCCTAATCGAATTTGCTCTCAGGGTGCCAGTCCTTTGGAATTAAGAGAGCTATTGACTAGTAAAATAGATGTTTAAAGTTCTGTTTGATTTACTCATCCAATTGTTTGATGATTGATTCTTCATGATACACGAACTCATTACTTGTATGTATATAGTATTAATATAATATTATGTGACTGTGTGTTATAAAGTTATATGATATTGATTCCTTTCTTTTATTTTTCTCAGGTAGTAGAGATCTTCTTAATATTATTTTGGATTGTCTCGCATCTTATTTACTTTGCGAGGGCTTGATGTAATTTTTTTTTTCAAAATTATTTCTCTTATTATATTACATATTCTAGATCTTTACAGTACCTTATATAGGAATGTTAGACTATGAATTATATGGAAATATGTCGGATGAGTATACATTCTCAATTGGTGATATTATGGATATAAGTATACATTTAACAATGTTATATTATGCGATGGAATATTAGATTGATGTTATCTTAATGCACGATTGAGGTACGAGGTATATTTATATTTAGACTTACTACTGATTTTAGTGGCCTTAAGCCTACTTATTCCCTACTACCGGTCACGATCCCGATTTGGGTCGTGACAAAGTTGGTATCAGAGTTATAGGTTTAATTTTCCTATGGCTTAGGTTGTTAGCTTATTGTACTGCAGAGATAGGATTAAGTTCGTCTTTACATGTTATATTTGACTCAAGTTTCAGCATAAATTGATAGAGAGTCTATTATCTTTCTAATATCTACATATTTATTTTTAGTATGTTGAGGACTAGAGCGACAACAGTTGCAACATCAGCTGATGCGTCACAAGATGAGGTTTTTGCTCCTCACGCAGTTACAGCTCTAGTACAGAGCATCGGGAGGAGAGGTAGACCTCAAGCTGCCACTCGACGGACTCATGGTGAAGTTTATGAGATACCTGGTGCTAGAGGAGTATCGACTGATGATTTTATTGCGGCTATGATTGGCATACAAGCTGGCATGGAAGGAGTCTAGAGAGCTGTATAGTAGCTCCTAGTACACCAATAATCTAGTGCATAAGCTTTTCTGCCCAGAGTTGGTGGATCAGGATCTGTTGTTAAGGATGATGTCCCAATGTCTGAGTACACTAAACTCAGACATATTGATTTTGACGGGATTAAGGGAGATCCCATAGATTTTGTTGATGAGGTTGAGAAGAGGGCCTATGATTTGAGATGTTTGGATAGGCAATCTATTGAAATGACTGGATTCTATATGACTGGTATTGCATCGCAGTGGTACAGGGACTATGTACGGTCTTTTCTAGATGATATGACCCAGAGATAATTCAAGATAAGATTTGAGGATTACTTCATTCCTTTTAGTCTCAGAGAGGAATATAGGGTGAGGTTTAAGACTCTAGTGAGAGGTGATATATCAACGGCAGAGTATACCAGACAGTTTATACAACCCAGCAAGTATGCTCCATATGCAGTTGGTACTGAGGAATTGAAAACCAATAGGTACATTTCAGGTCATGGTCCAGAGTTTGTTTCTTTGGTTTAGTCTAGGAAGAGCAGTTTTCTAGAAGTTTGTGATCTAGCTAGGCAGATGGAAGTAGACTTGCGAAAATATTATATTATTTATGATGAGGGTAAGAAGAAGAAGAATAAGATAAAGGGATAGTCTAGTACTCAATATTCAGGGACTTTATTTAGCAGTAGAGATTATTCTAAGAGTACAAATCAACAATTTAGATAGAGAGGACTCTGTGGTCATTAGAAGGGTAGGCATCATAGATGCAATAGAGGATTTAGACCAGGTCAGGGATTCAGTAGTAGTGGATAGAGTTCTGGTCATAGTTGTGCTAGTTCTGGCCCCAATGTTTGTCAGCAGTGTGGCAGGTCACATCAGGGACCTTATCTTTATGTTAGTGGTGCATGTTTTTGATACGGTGAGATAGGTCACATAGCCAGATCATGTCCTTAATTTTTGGGACAACAAACTTTTTCCAAGGATCTTATACAAGTGTTGCCCGACCAGTGTATTAGGTTGTTCTTGGTTATTCACAAACAGGTTCTCAGTTTGTAGTAGAGCATCAAGAGGTAATACATGTGGTAAAGGTCAGAGTCAAGCTTCTAGCTCTTTTTAGGCAAGCCGTGGATAGGCTATAATGTTCACCTTTACTCCTCATGATGCTAGAGCCTTGAATGTAGTAGTGTCAAGTATTATTCCAGTATGTTCTTTTGAGGCTAGAGTTTTGTTAGATCCGGGTGCAACCCATTCTTTTGTATCTCCCAGTTTTGCTTTGAGATTAGGTAGATAACCAGTTAAGTTAGAGATTCATTTATCTGTGACTACTCCTTTGAGAGATATTTTAGAAATGGATATCATTTTTCCATCCTGTCCGATCTATGTAGAGGGTAGAGACCTTCCAGCTGATTTGATTTTGTTAGATGTGATGGACTTTGACGTGATATTATGGATGAATTGGTTAGCTATGCATTATGCTACTCTTGAATGTAGAGATAAGAAGGTGATTTTTAGAATTTTTGGTGATGATGAGTTCTGTTTTCGAGGAGATGTGAGTACATCCCCAGCTAATCTTATTTCAACTCTCACAGTTAGACGCTTATTACGTTGCGCTTGCAAAGGTTATTTGGCACTTGTTAGAGATACCTCAATAGAGAAGGGCAGTATTGAAGATGTACCTATTGTTTGTGAGTTTCTCAATGTTTTTCTAGATGAGTTGCCAGGATTACCACCTAATAGAGAAATAGAGTTTTGTATTGATGTTGTACCCAACACGACCCCTATTTCTATACCACTCCACAGGATGGCTCCAGCAGAATTGAAAGAGCTTAATGAGCAGTTGTAGGATTTGTTGGATAAAGGTTTTATTAGACATAATACCTCTCATTGGCTCCTGTTTTGTTTGTGAAAAAGAAAGATGGATCTCTCTGTCTCAGCATTGATTATCGTCAACTGAATAAGGTGACTGTTCGTAATGAATACCCCCTTCCTTGTATAAATGACTTTTTTGATCAGTTACAAGGTGTCAAGAGTTTCTCTAAGATTGATTTGTGTTATGGTTATCGCCAATTGAGGATACATCTACAGGATATAACCAAGACAACATTTAGGACCCGTTATGGCCATTATGAGTTCTTAGTGATGTCATTTGGATTTACTAATGGGTCTGCAGCTTTTATGGATTTGATGAATCGAGTGTTTAAGCCATTCTTGGATCGATTTGTTATTGTCTTTATTGATGATATTCTGGTATATTCTCATAATAAGGAAAAACATGTAAACCATTTAAGAATGGTATTGCAAACTTTGAGGGAACATCAGTTGTATGCTAAATTCTCTAAGTGTGAGTTTTGTTTGGAGAGTGTTGCTTTCCTAAGACACATGGTGACTAAGGATGGTATCCAAATGGACCCTAAATAGGTTAAGGCAGTGACTAACTAGTAGAGACCGACAATAGTGACTGAGGTCCATAGTTTTCTAGGTTTGGTAGGTTATTATCGTTGCTTTGTGCAAGATTTCTCAAAAATAGCTTCACCTTTGACTAGATTGACTCAAAAGAATGTCAAGTTCCAGTGGACAGATGCTTGTGAAATAAGTTTTCAAAAGCTAAAGGATTGTTTGACTTCGACTCCAGTATTGACCTCACCATTTGGAACATGAAGCTTTATAGTGTATTGTGATGCTTTTAGAGTTGGTTTAGGATGTGTTTTGATGCAACATAGTAGAGTGGTAGCCTATGCTTCTAGGTAATTGAAGAAATATGAATAGAATTATCCCACCTATGATTTGGAGATGCCAGCAATGATCTTTGCACTTAAGATTTGGAGACATTACTTATATGGTGAGACATGTGAGATTCATATAGATCACAAGAGTTTGAAGTATATTTTCCAACAGAAAGAGTTGAACTTACGGCAAAGGAGATGGTTGGAACTACTCAAGGATTATGATTGCACTATTATTTACCATCTTGGTAAAGCTAATGTTGTGGCAGATGCTTTGATTAGGAAGTTCTCTGGTAGCCTTACACATATTAGTATGGAAAAGAGACCAATAACTAAAGAGTCACATGAGTTCTATGATCATGGATTGTAATTAAAGGTGATGGATTCTGGAGTACTTTTGGCTCATTTTAGAGTTCGGTCCGTACTTGTTGATAGAATTAAGGCAGCACAGGATCAAGACCCACAGTTAAGAAAGATTATGGATGAAGTACAAGTTGGTCAAGCTAAGGATTTTGTGATATATAATGATGGAACTCTTAGAATGGGAACTAGGTTATATGTTCCTAGTGTAGATGATCTAAGGAAAGAAATTATGGAAGAAGCTCATTACACAGCATATTGTGTTCATCCAAGTTCTACCAAGATGTATCATGATTTGAAAAGTGTTTATTGGTGGAATGGTATGAAGAGAGATGTGGCAGAGTTTGTGTTTAGGTGTTTGATTTGTCAATAAGTAAAGCTCGAGCATCAGAAGTCATCAAGATTGTTGCAACCCCTTCCTATTCTAGAATGGAAGTGGTAGAGAATTACTATGGATTTTGTGTCAGGATTGCCTAGGACATCTATATGATATGATTCTATTTGGGTGATTATAGACTGATTGACCAAGTCAGCGCACTTTTTACTTGTGAAGATGACTTATTCTGTGGCTAAGTAGGAGAATTGTATGTCCTCATGGGGATCCGATTTCTATAGTGTTAGATAGAGGACCACATTTTATCTTGAGATTTTGGAGGAAGTTACAGGAAGAGCGTGGTACTAGATTAGACTTTAGTACAACTTTTCATCCTCAGATAGATGGACAATTAGAAAGGACAATCCAAACATTATAGAATATGTTAAGAATGTGTGTTATGGATTTTGTAGGACAATGGGATTAACACTTACCTTTGATTGAACTTGCTTATAATAACAATTATCATGCCAATATTGAGATGGCACCATATGAAGCATTGTACGGCAAAAAATATAGATCCCCTATATATTGGGAAAAGGTAGGTGAAAGGAAATTGGCAAATCCTGAATTGGTTCAAATTACATCAGAGAAGATTCCTATCATTTGTGAGCATTTGAAGACAGCTTTCAGCAGACAAAAGAGTTATGCAAATCTTAAAAGGAAACATGTGGAATTCAGAATTGGTAAAAATGTGTTTTCGAAGGTGTCACCAATGAAAGGAGTAATGAGATTTGGTAAGAAGGGAAAGTTGGCTCCACGTTACATAGGACCTTCGAGATCCTTGACAGAATTGATGAAATTGCCTATCAGTTGACATTACCCCTAGAGTTTTCTCATGTTCATCTTATATTTCATATTTCTATATTGAGGAAGTATGTTCCAGATTCTTCTCATGTGTTGCAACCTCAGAGTGTTGAAGTGAATGAAGACTTGTCATATGAAGAATAACAAGTAGAAAATCATAGACACTCAAGTCAGACAACTTGTTCTAAGAGCATACCGACGGTAAAGGTTATGTGGCAAAATCATTCATATAAGGACTGTATCCGAGAGTCGGAGCAGGAGATACGAGATTCCTGCCTATATCTCTTTCAGTCTTAAGGTAATATGCTTTCTAAAAATTCAAGGACGAATTTTTCTTTAGGGGGTAGGAGGGGGGGGGGGGGGGAGAATGTAATACCCTTAATTTTCATAATACATAATTTAATTATTTTTGTGGGTAAAATTCCATAAAATCCAAGAGTTGATATACAAATTATGAAAATGCCACTGACTATAAATATGGTATCAACTCTCTCTCTCCTTCAGCTCTCTCAAACGACCTTTGATTGATGTAAAATTCAGGTTACAAATAGATTTCAACCTCTCCAACACTTTGGTAACATCATATTTTTAGAAATCAGGCCAAATTCGCTGGAATCGGTGAGAAAAGTTTCAGGCATTAGGCTACCCCTACCGATTCTCCATCTTCTCGGCCTTTTTTCACCATTCTAACATTGGAAATGAGTTCAAGAGGTCCAAAAACCTTGGACTAGACCTTCGGAGCTTCGGGCATCGTCATTTGAGGCTTGATCGGAGTTCAGATTTTCTCATCAGAAATTTTATAGATCTAGGCATTTCCGGTTCCTTTCAAGACACAAGACTTGTACTTTTGGACTCCCCACATCCTAAGGAAGTTATTGGTACCATCCGATCGTTATTTCGTCGCCATCGAAAATTTTTCGGTTATTAGAGTCTGGCTACCGCTGACCAGACCTTTTTTGGATAGAATCTCCAACTCGATAAATCGAGTCATCCGTACCAACCACACCTTCGTACCATTTTTAGATAGTGAGATATGATTTTATTTGTGAAATTTAAGTATATTATTTAATTAATGTGATAAATTTATTTTATTGAGTAATTTGATGGATTGCATGATTATGGAAATTATTAGAGAATATATTTAGACATTATAATAGAATTATGAGGTGGTTATTAGTGAAGTTAAATTATGGATAAGCTATGGATTATCGAGTTGATTATGTATGTTGATCAGATATATAATAAATTGAAGACCTGGATTGTAATTGACTGTATTGAGATTATGATAATATATTTTATAGAATTTTGACCTGTAAGCGGGGGGTTGTATAGTTTTTAAAGGAAATGCTACCGAATTTTCAATATAAATTACGTTACAAGTTTGAATAAAGGTTTCTACATGGAAATCTTAAAAGAGTTTACGTTTATCATTTATTTTTATATTATATTGATATTCCTTATATTTTTGTAGATTCTCCAGTGGTGCCACCAGCTGCCCCAGAGTCGTGAAAGTAGCCAATTAAGGAAATTTACAAATTTGTGAGTTAATATCATATGATTTTATAACATGCTACCCCTCTTCCTTACATTTTCTCTAGCATGCTAATTAATATTAAATAATATATTATGATTATTATTAATATATGTATAGTAATATATGCTTGAATGTGATTTGCTGGAGATGTGATTGGGTGAGACTATGATATGATATTATGATGTGATTATTGGGATGAGAACTATAGCAGAACGTGCAGCTTGATGGGTTACATCAGGAAAGTATGTACGCCGATAATAATCTTATAATTATGGATGGATTGATAAGATACCCTCATCGAATTCGTCTCTCAGGGAATGAAATATATTATGATATGATATGTATATGGATGCTGAGGGTGATAATCATGGTTGAGTTCGTCTCTCAGAGCATCAACACCATTTGGATAAGTGAACGACTTGAGAGAAGGACCCTAGTCGACTTTGCTCTCAGGGCGCCAGTCATTTAGAATTAAGAGAGTCATTGGCTAGTAGAATTGAGGTTTAGCGTTCTGCTTGAGTTACGCACTCAATTGTTTGATAATTGATTTTTCATGATGCATAAACTCATTGCATGTATATATATAATATTAGTATAATATTATGTGACTATGTGTTATAACGTTGTATGATATTGATTCACTAAGTGGAAGCTAACCCCTCTCATTTATTTTTCTTAGGTAGTAGAGATCTCCTTAATATTGTTTTGGACTGTCTCGCATCTTTTTCACTATGCGAGAGCTTGATGTAATAATTTTTTTAAAACTATTTCTCTTATTGTATTGCATATTCTAGATTTATGCAGTAACTTATATAGAATATTAGACTATATATTATATGAAAATATGTCGGATGAGTATACACTCTCCCTTGATGATGTTATGATTATAAATATACATTTAGTTGAGTTTATATTATACGATGAAATATTATAATGATATTATATTAAAGCATGATTGAGATACGATGTATATTTATGTTTAAGCTTGCTACGGGTTTTGCTGGCCTTAAACCTACTCATTCCCTAGCTCCGATCACGGCCCCCAGTTTGGGTCGTGACACGTGCAATTTTCTTCTTTCTGATCTCGCAAATCTGGTCGAATTTTGGAAAAATTAATATCATTATAATGATGAGAAGGTAAAAAACTAGTTGTAGTTCGAATTTTATGATAATATGAGATTGTTTGGGTGATAAACAGAATTAGTAATAAGAAAATTGGAAAGGAACAGTAGAAATTGGAATTTCATAAATGGGATGTTAAAATTTGAAATCTTCTCCCTGTAAGAAAGATTTTTGTCCAAAGCCCAAACCGAAACCAAATTTTCAAACAAGAAATTTTTATATTGTTTATTATCAATAGTAAGAGTGATATCATTTTTTGACTCAAAATGCCAAAAAAGAAAGACAAACTGCTATTCCAAAACTTAATATTGTTACTTTTACATTTTATTTTGAAATTATTGTTATTTTATGACTTAATTCTTATATTGCATGACGATTTTCAACTAAAAAAATGAAAAGAAAAGAAAAGATGATTACAACTAATTCAGATTTATCATGATAGCTAATCTAATATGTACATGCAAAAACTAAGAGCTATTTCTATTATAATATATAACTTAAATATTGTCATTTTATAACTCAAAATTTGTATTGCCTAATAATTTAGAATTAAAAAAAATATAAATTGAATTTACTATCAACTAATTCAATCATACATATATTGTTATATATATATATATAAATTGTTGAAATTATGGCTTGAATTTGATATTTGATCTGCAAAGTTCACATTGCGACTCGAAATTAAATGAAAAAAATAAATGTTGAGTATGAATTTATATGAATATTTTGGGTTGATTCTTATTTAAGTAGAATTAATATTTGGAAATATAAAATGAGACAGCTAAGGGGCTATTAGCTATATATTAGAGATTTTACTCTTTTCACGAAGTAAAAGCGAAATTTATTCCCTGTGTTAACCTAGATATAAATTACTATTGTGTTTTATTATATATCTATTTTTTTATATTATTTAAATTAATATATCGATGATATAATAAAAGACTGAATCCATTGAATAAGCGGAGGAAGAGAGACACAAGTGCAAAGCCCGGCAATCCATGCAGAGCCGGACCTCAAATTGACCAATAAAATCCACCGAAATATCGGTCTTTGAGATCCAACTATGATTAACCCACTAATCCATTAACAGCCAACTAACCATTTGTAGCTGAAAACTGCTTATTTAGCTGATACAGTTATCTGTAAAGCCTTCTCTATTTTTTTCAAAAAAAAAAAGTGATCTTTCTTTTGAAAGACATAAAAGAAGAGTCTGATAGGAAAATGCCGTTTTGGCGAACAACCAAGGCTACTTCTTCTTCATCTGCCTCTGCTTCTTCTTCTTCTTCAACTTCATCATCTTCTTCCTTCTTCCACTTGCACGTCTTCCAGTTCTATGAATAATAATAATGGTATCAGTGGCAGCCATAGTCATCAGCTAGGAGGAGAGAAATTGATTGTTTATTCTACCAATACGGTTTCCCTTGTGGCCAAGTCTCTATTGCCAACTAGAAGAAGACTCGGGCTTGATCCTCCTAGCAAGCTCTACTTTCCTTGTAAGCCTCTTTATAAATTTCAATGGCATTTCCTATTTCTTTGTTTTTTTTTAATTCTCTGTCGTTTCACTTTTACTATTTCTGATCTGGGTCTTCTCATTTCTAATCGATGGAAGTGAACTTTGCGTTTGCTTGATTAATTGATGATCTGGGATTGATTTTCTTTGTTATTTTGTCTAGATTTGTATTATCATTTTCAATTTTATGAACGGTTTCATCTGCTCATACATGATCCAATTGTTCTTGTTTATGTACTTAGAATAGAACTGAAAAACATGTGAATAAATGGTTGACATTAAAGATTTGAGCTTTCATTCTAACTGATTAACATGCTAAATGGTTTCTTTCTCAAAGCTTTCCCATTATTCATTTTATTTTTGGTTAGCTAGTCAGATATCTAGACATGGGGTTTATGCTATATGGGTATCAATTAAACCAATTAGGGTATTGTGATCTTGATTAGGCATAGATGCTCCTATTTTGATGCGTTTCTGTACAGACCTCGCCCATAAAACACTATAAATGGTCATGTTTTTTTTTCCTAACCAGATATATATTATTTTGGAACTTGATATATTTCATTTTTAATGGTTTGAAGATGAGCCTGGTAAACAGGTGAGGAGTTCTATTGGCATAAAAAAACATTTCTAAATCTCATGTGGCTTTCAAGGTATGATCCATTTTCAAATTTTGTTTTTTCTTTTCCTTTTTGAAAAAAATAAAAACTTTTTTGTTGCACATGGCTTAAGTGTTTATCATCATGAGTTTTATAATTCCATAAATACTTCAATAATTCTGATTGACAACCAGGATCAATTATGTAAGATGGTAACGTTAGCAGTAAATTTTGAAAGAAGTCAGAAAATGTGCCTTCTGGGACCCATGTACTAGCTAAACCACCGAAGGATTTATGCCAAATCTGATTCTATAGAAAATATTTATTTCATCTGCTCCGATGAATTCTGTAATTTTATTATGTATGGGTAGAAAATATGTTAGTTCAACTGCTCTAATTCTATATTTAGAAATATAGATTACTCATTATCTGTTTGGGATTAGCATAGGATATAATCTTCTTAATTTATGAGCTGGTTTTGATAAGAGTTGGTCTGTGACAATTTGATCTTGGTAACAGAAGATTGGCTTGATAAGTGAAAGAAATATGAAAATTGGGAATAATTCTAGTCAAGGAGAAAAATGTATGACAGCCTGTTATATTTATTTTTATTTGTTTTTCTTGTTGCTGAAAATGATACAATATTGTATTCGAGTATAACTTCATTGAAAATAATTTTGGTACTAGATATCAATGAGCTAAATCATATATTTCTTTTTCGTTTGCTTTCGCTATGAAATTTTTCTAATAATCGCTTTTAACTTGTTGATTCTATGTACTTGCCAACTCAACATCTAATAGTCAATCTTATCGTTATGGTTCTGATTTCTGTACAGTTCCAAACAACCGCACCAAAGAGTTGTTACATGAGACCTCCTGGAGGTATACTTGCTCCGGGGGAAAGTCTGATTGCAACTGGTAATAATTCATTTTTCATAGACTGAAATTTCTTGCATAGACACGGTTCTTGATGGAACAAGCAAATAATAGAATGCCTTGTAAGAAACTTTACTGATGTGGTCGTTTGTTAATTGTTATTGACTTGGTATTGTCTCTCATCCCTTTTCCCTTTATGTGAAGGATCATATGCTATGTCTATCACCATAATCATATAGATTTTTTTAGGAGTTCCTTCCTGAATTCATTGCTTTATCAACAGTATTCAAGTTTGTGGAGCCTCCTGAGAATAATGAGGGACCATTGGATCCGAAAAGCAGGGTCAAGTTCAAGATCATGAGCTTAAAAGTGAAGGAAGACATGGAATATGTTGCTGAAATGGTATAATTTTTTTTTTCATCCCATTTATGTGATTCTTTGTATAGACTTCTTGTCACCATGCCATCATGTGAAGGTGTTGACTGTTTCTATTCCTTGAATTATTGACCTATCTACATGGTATTATCAGATAAATAGCTTCATTGTGCTATCCTTAGAATCAAGTTGTTGCTCATTGACTTATCCAGATTTTATCAGATTCACTGCCAGTTCAAAAACAAACGCCAGTCACTCCTTGCAAGTTTTGAGATCAAGGCATCTACTACCAGAATGTTGCTTCTTAAAATTTTTCGGTGATGGTAGGACGGGCCCTTATTGCTTGAAAAGGGAAAAAAAATGGAAGTGTCGCAACAAATGATTGTGGATGTGATTCTTAAAATGATGCAAAATTTGACAGTCATTGCTCCAAATAAAGATTAACATTATGTTCAGTTTCTGGGTGGTTTTTTGAGTTGTATGTAGGAATCTTGCAAGTGGGCATTGGCATATTCTTCGTAAGGGATAAGTAAAAAGGAAAATTAGGTTTTGGAACTACATTAGGAAACCCAAATCCAACCTCAAAACCTAGATGCTAGAGGGACTAATAGGGTTATAGAGAGCCCCTCAACTTCATAAGCAGGCATTGTCTGATTAATGATAAAGAACGGACAACATATTTTAACATTGTTTTCTGCCATTTCTCAGTTTTTCGGAGACATAGGCTGCAACTTATTGCTTTGATGTCCACAGGAATCTGCATATTGTTGGTTAGAGTGATCAGTTTTCTATTATTAGGAAATGTTTAAAGAAATGAAACATCTTGGATTTCTTGTGCAGTTTGAGGAGCAGAAGGATCAAGTAGCAGTGGAGCAAATTTTGCGGGTCATATTTCTAGATCCAGAATGTCCAAACCCCGTATGCAGTTGAAACTTCAAAAATAACATGATTCTCTTTTGCAAAAACTAGGAGAATTGTGATTTTTTTCTTTGTTTGGGCACTAGAAAAACTTAAGAGACAATTGGCTGAAGCTGAGCTTGAAGCACGCAAGAAACATCCTCAAGATGCAGGCCCCAGAGTTGTTGGTGAAGGGCTTGTTATAGATGAATGGGTGAGACAAAAGATTCTTAGTTATTTTTCCCTGGATGTACATTTTTCTGATATTTTTAACTTTCCTTAGCAGAAAGAGAGAAGGGAAAGATACCTGGCCAGACAGCAGGTTGGAGTTGATTCTGTGTGAAACTTCTGTTTATCTGTTTTTTTGGACAAAGTTTACCTGAATTCAGAATATGATGGACCAGATCAACGACAGATTGATGTGCGAGTTGAGTTCTTCAAATGGCATTTTATTGTTAGCTTGTTTGATCGGCGACCAAATATAGGCAAAAAATTTCTGTAACTTTAAAGCAAGCCGTTTCTCTTGGGCTGAAATTTCCTTTCACGTGATTTTGATGACTTAGTTATTCACCTGGTATTCAAGGGTGAATGTTGAGGTGTGCAATAGAGGTGCAAGACATAAAAATTGGCAAGTTTGGTAGTGTGAAATTTCTTATTTAGAACATATTTATATACTTATTTATTCATAAATCAAGTTAGTAATAAAACATGTAAAATGTAAATCAAATGGTGACTTGATTGCTAGTTTTATTTAGGAAGGTCTTGAATTCAAATATGCGCGTCACCATGCACCAATATTGGTAAGAGTTTAACACTTTTTTTGATACGTACAAATAAATGATTATTCTTTGTTGTGCAGCCCGTTGTCCAATAAAACAACTTTTATGATGTGGGCAAAATGATAACTACATTCTATTGTGCGCATGGCCAATGAACCAAACAATGAAACATGCAATTAAAAGTTGATATATATATATATATATATATATATATATATATATATATATATATATATATATATATATATATATATATATATATATATATATATATA
>CATIWF010009928.1:0-39389 GCA_949630135.1 Balakata baccata | reverse complement strand
CCTTGCCACCAATGTAGTGGAACAATCGATCAACTAAACTGCCCATTAAACCAAGCGCATCTTCCCCTCGACCTATATAAACAGCATAATTAACAGAAAACAGTTTAAAGACAGGCAAAATTTTCATTGACTATTGAAAGTTCTGACTCCTACCCAATGCAACAAGACCCAATGCAAATCCTGCAGAAACAGCATAGCACCTTCCCTCTCAAGCACATTATCACCTCCACTTCTTCGGCCCATTTCACCCTGGGGAAAAAAATATATATTCACAAGTATTAACCAAGTACCCATGATGAAGAATCTCACAATAGAACCTGAAAAAAAATATATATTGTACAGCCAAGTGATGTTTTACCATCATACACATGAACTCTTGAGCTTTTGGAATGTTTCAGGAGAACAGCACAAGTCAATAAGAAAGTTCATTTAGGCGATAAGAATTCTAATGATAACATGCAAGGAAACTTACAGCCATTTGAATACCATAATTAGCATGGCCATCTGCAGAGTTACGGTAATGAAGAAATCTCAGTAACCGAAATGTTTGTAGATGTCCAGAACCAGCCATAACCTGCTCTCCGGAACAACAGTGCCAGACACATACTAGTGTACATCCAAGTAATATGAAGATATTAGATAGCAATATACAACTTCCACGTACCACAGATAAGGAAAGCACATTGAGGTGAAGGCATATTTCTAATGTGCCCCGGTCAACATAGCGAGACAATCCCTTGGGAAAAATATTTCCACTTGTACCAGAAACAGGCTTGATCTGTGAGCAATCAGATAGACAATTAGAAATTAGAACAGTAGATATCAATTGAGCACATCTCACATCCTGAATGTATAACCTCATTTAGAAAATGAATAGCATATTCATAGAGTAATTCCTGCACATTTCCATCCTTTGTACCAGCCAGCAGTCAATTATAATAAATGTTGAGCTTTAACAAGAAACCAGAAGATATTTTTAAAAAAATATAGAGAAAAAGAAGAATTAGAAGAAGATACTTCGGCAAGAAAGTTTTCAAATGCAATAAACCAAGGAATTACAACAGATCTGTATATGCCCCAGAACAATAAAGATGAAAGCAAGAACATATCAAATAATAGCATGACTTCTTAAAATGTCAACATCTTTTTTGCTTTTTGATAAACTAATTGTGGTAAAAACTGATAATATAACATGGTCATAGTACCTAAAACTTGACACATATTCATCTTTCTTATCCAATTGTTATATCTCCAAACACACAAGAATTTATAGATATCAGCAGCATAGGCAAAAGTTTGACACACTGAATATTGCCTAGTTCTAAAAATCATACAATCTACTAGTAAGATTCCAGGATTAATACATAAGATCTTCTTCTCAACATTTCCTCCTAAAGTAATTGCAGCAAAAACTACCGGACAGCTCTAGGGCATAAAATTAGCCCTCTCATTTGATAATTCATGATTCAACAATGTCTATTTGTCATAGAAGATGCCAGAAATTCAAATACCAATTCCACTGTCCTGAAAGCCCAAGCCTTCATACGAGGAAAATGACATTGAGGTTGATCCTAGTTTCCCCAAGTGTGGGTATCTTAGAAGCTTGAGCATGTCCTATGAATTAGTACACATTTCTCACATGTTCTAACATCTAAAAGTTGTATAAATGTTTAAAATGGTGGTTTTGTTCCCACAACTCAGCATGCATTAGCTGAAGGTACCACATGCATCTTCCTGGTTACACAGTCTCCAAATTCATAATTTTTGTTTTGCTTTATCATTTAGATAAATATTTTATTAAAAGTTGTTAATATTCTAATATACACACATCTTTTTCCTATGGATTTTGTTTCATCTTCGTCAACCTTAGATCTTCTTATAATGCAGCTACGCAGATTTGGACAATGGAATACCCCGACAGAAAGAGGTTCAGATCACACTTACAATCATTTAATACAAGTTCCAATTAGTAGATCAAATATCTCATGAATCAAATACAATTATATACCTAGAGAAATACAATCTCCTGAATGAATGTTTATGCATCCATTTCATCAATATAACTATTGTCATCTCTGAGGCCCTCTACACCGCTTCTGACAATCTCAAGAATCTGAGACAAAATCCAGTCTTTGGAGGGGCGCACCCTGACATAAACAGCACAACAAACATGAATCAAAGTCCAGCTCTATGGAGCAATATTGAATATTTCAAAGCACAACCTGCTCCACATTATAAAATTCTAGGCAACGACTCGAGATTCAGTCGGGCCTCACATATTGCATATCAAAATGAGTCCAGGAATAGAAATCCATGATACAATTGTCTCTGGTCCAGTCTGTTATAAACTACAAGTAAAATGGGAAATATACTGATAAGAACTTTAGGAAAATTTCAAGGATATCTACATTTACAGCTGAGGCACTGGGCAAGTCGGGATGTAGTTGCAAAAAATTCGCAAAAAATCAACACTGAAATACCTTCATAAACATCAGAGCAAGATCAATTAAAGCTCCAGATGCAGTAACATCAACATTGACGGCAGTTCCATCCATCATGTACAACTCATAATTGGTGAAGTCAAAACATTGACATTGTCATTACCATTTGCTTGGAATAAGAGGTAAAAAAAGAAAATCTAAATGCTTCTATGTTTGATATATTGACATAATCAAGAAGTTGATACAACCTGCCCAACACCACGATTTAGTTCATCAGTTGGTAGTGTCAAGATAAGGGGTCTTTCCTGATGAAGAGTAAAACAGAAATGCAGTGATAAGAGAAATTAAAAAACTCAATATAGTATTTTTAAATCATAAAAAAGCCCATTTTTAATTTGTTTTAAATGCATACATTATAAACTTCCTTGCCACCAATGTAGTGGACCAATCGAAGTAATCTTCAACAATAATCAAAGTAAACTTTCAAAAATTCTTCAAAAAATTCAAACCAAAGCCATCTATTTATATTAGACGGAGGAGATATGAAATTAATTATAATTAATTTCTTTTAAAGGCTGCAAATAATGTCTTTTTAACTTTCAAATAATGGTGAAATTAATATTTGAAACATCATAAATTGAAAAAAAAAGAATTAGTAACATGTGATGTACCTTCGATTTTGCTGGTTGCATTGTTCCCCTGTAAGGCCGAGCATTAATCCTACAGTAGTGCTCTCATGTTCCTATTAAATGGTGTATTAAGACAGCAAGCAAGCAAAGAAATGTAAGGGAATATATAGAACAAGATAAAGCAAAAGTACACCCATTATTTAGCAGTTACCAAATTGCATCCATGAGACATCAAGTTGACAGAAAAGCTTAAATCCTAAAAACAACCAGACCAACAGAAAACTATCTCCTTATTGAATTATATTTATAATATGTTTTTTATTCTAATCTTGTAAAACTTCTTATTTGAGTATTTTACTACTTAATTATAGACATGGACAGGGGCAGAGTCAGGATAAAATATAAGGAGCGGCCAATAATAATCATAGTACAAATAATCCAATATTTATTATATATAACAATAAAAGTTAGATATATTATATAACTCTAAATATATTAAATATTTATTTTTCAATGTTAGTTCTTTGGACATTGTATTAAAATTATCACTTATTTGTAATTCATAAATTAAAAATAATAATATAAATTTTGAATAATAATATTCATGAAATTTTAAAAAATATTGGACATTAAATTAAAAATCGGATTAAATGTTGGAGTTTTATTTATAATTATCACTTATTTGTATTTAAAAATAATAATATTAATTTTCATTAATAGTATTCACGGAATGTAAAAAAAAATAATAATGTTGGACACTAATAGTTTTTTATTAATTTATTTTTTTAATATTAGTTATATGATTTTTTATATGTAAAATATAGTTATCTAGTTCTAATAAAACTAAATTTATAATTAACGAATTATTAATATTATTTACTAATAAATTTAATTAATAAATGATAAAATTAATCCAATTAGATTGACTTTTTAGTAATTTTGCATATTCTCCTCAACTCCCACTTTTATATATATATATATATATATATAGTAATACGGTAAACTTACAATAGTGCCCGTTTCTTTATCCACGTGACCAATCATTGAGATGGTTCATCAATAAACTCTGTTTCTGTACATAGAAATACAGTTTTTGAAACCAAAATAATTTCGAAACGAATACTTTATAATCAAATTCAATATTTTTATAAATAAACAAATTTAATTTCTTGATTTTTGTTTCTACATATAGAATTTTTATTTTTTTTCATCAGCAGCAGTATTATTGATAAAATCAGTAAAATTTTTAATACATAATAATGATAATAATAAATTATTCCAGTAAAAAAAAATAATAATAACAAATTATTTGTAATAGTTAATGACTAAAAATTATTTTTATAGTATTTTAATATTTAGTGAGGAAAAAGTAAAAATTTCAAATAATTTTGAGATATATTATTTTTATGTATCAAATGAGTAATTAACGGATTGATTATAATTAATTAAGGTTTAATGGGTATAAATATTAATATAATAATTAAATGGATAAATGGGTGACATATAACCCAGTCCATACACACCCATTTGCCACCCCTAAATGCATAGGTTAAACCCTTAATAATTAATTTCTTAATAAATTACAGCAGTAAATTTGAAATCATAAATGAGTGTGGAATTGTTTAAAGTTTGGCTCCCAAATAATTTTCCAAGCTATCCCACAATTAAAAACAGCACAGAGAAAATTACAGTCATTCAAAGAATTTATTTTTAGGCTTTTTATTCATTTCATTTAAGATAAGTCCTAGTCTCTATTCTATAACAATTTCTTCCAAGTTTGCTATTTTGAACAAGGATATATTTAAGATATAGTTTTTCACTGTAAAGTCATGCTTTGCCATTTTTCTTTTCTTCGAAGAGGACATCAATCTGCAAGGAGATAAAGATTTTTGCACAAAATTGGTAAAAATCACATGCATGAAGAGAAAAGCAACACTCTACAGAGGCAGAAACCTTTACAACTGGTGAAGAGGAGACAAAGGTCAGATAGCAGATAAAGAAAGACTGATGAGCTGCAGAAGTGCAAAGAAGAGAAATTCATATATTTCGAATGTTGAATGAATTTCTAAATATAAATATATTTATTTTTGTGCAGGTGCTTCTTCGATTTGTAGGTGTCCGGCTTGTCATTCTCTTTATTTGAATAATATGGCCTTAATTTCCATTTTCTCATTTTTTAGAGATAAAGAAAATTCTTCTGATGCTGAGATCTGGTTTCATAGTAAATTCTCTCAATTGGTATTTATTGTGCTATTAGCAATGCTGATATTTTATTTTCCGGTCAGATCATAGTTAGACTCAGCCAATCCTAATTTATTTGATGAAAATTATGGGACGAGATCTTTTAGAAATCAGTGTTCATTATTTTTCGTCTATTGGTGATTGTGCTATTGAAACAATTTTCATGTAAAAGATGAATATATATATATACACACACTATGCAGTTCCAATATTATACACAAGTTTTTGTGCCTTCAAGGAGTTATGGGTTAGATGCATGCTTAGTGCCCAATCTTCAGATTATTTTGGTTAATTTGTGATGGAAACTTATTTATTCAAATGTGAATTTTGTATTTTCAATACTTGGACAAATCAGTTATTAGAATTCAGAATAGTTTTAAAGTACAAACACCTTGGATCTTCTCTTAGATGAACTTAAGAGATGCAAATTAAAATGAATGGGAGGAGAAGAAAAATTTTTTTTTCCTGAAATCATGTTCTGTGAATTATGTAACATTTATTTTTTCTGTAGATAACTGCATCTTAAATACTATGTGGTTATTTGAATTTTGGTTTCGGCCAAGCCCACATGGGCAATAATGATCCGTAGCCCAACAATTTGAAGCATGAAAATTTATGGACTTGGATAGTGTCTATCTTCTTCATTTGGAGGATTGTTCGGTACAAATTTAAATCTCAAGAAAAGAATTAGTTTATTTTGTATTAGATTTTTTCATTTGATAATACTATTTTTTTTCTCTTTCATTTTCTTAAGCCCGTTTATTGTATTCATTCTTTTTCTTTGCATCTTACTCAAATGAAAAAAAAAAACCCCCCATATATGGGAAACACTATGAAACTATATATATATATATATATATATATATGAGATAAACTCTAAAATAGCATGTTTATATATAGAAGGTTTCTTAATAAATTTCATTAACGGTATCTCAATTATATAAATTGAAATAATTTAGTATTTCAAATATTATTTGTAACATAAAATTACTTCAACTTTTGTTTTATAACTAAAATAGTTTTTGAAAAACTAAATTATTACAATTTGCATAATTGAAGTAATGTTGATCCAAAGTTCGCACACCATATTATCTTTTGTGAAATTCACATTGAAAATAGTAATACCAGTCATTTGCATATTTTTATATATTTTGTTTTACTTATGCTACAATGCACTAGGTGCATTCATACATCTGAATTTTTACCTAGTACAATAGGTATAATCTGTTAACACATTATCTATAAGACTCACAATATGTGAATGGAACTAATAATACCTGCAATATATATATATATATATATATATATATATATATATATATATATATATTGAAAATTAAAAAAAGAAGGAACATATTTTAATACATACATCACAATCTCAATTTTGAGTAGAATATATATTTTTGATTTGTACATTTCTCTTAGTTGTTAATTCCTCTCTTACATATCAAGTAAATTTGTTTTGCTTTTGTATTTTAGTGCATGAAGGAGAAATGAAAATAAAAATAACTTCCTAGAGGATTCAATTAATTTTCAGAAATCTATAACAATATAAATGATTGATCAGTATTGACAGTGGCAAAGCCATATTCATCTAAGGGACTGTAGATATATATAATATAATATAAACTTATATTATTTTTAATATCTGTCTCTCTAAAAAATAGATAGGTATACAACCGCTCCTGAATTTTTTAAAATGTACTTAAATTTATTTTATTTTTAATATTTGCCCTCTTAAAAAATATAGCTAGGGGCAGTTAAGTGATCGTTAAAAAAAATTAAGAAACTATTTTATATTACAACTCTAAATAGAATATTTAAGATATGCATTAATGAAAAAAAAAAACCATGTTACAATGTATTATAATTAGATGTCGGGAATTAAGACCATATAAGATTGTTACAAAAACCAAAAATTAAAGGTATGAGTATGTCTTCTAAAAACTAAAGTTCGTCCAATATATGGTCCATTTATTTGAAAAATTAATAGTAAATCCCTAAATTTCAAAAACTAAAACCAAAACTCTCCATCACCCGCACATGGTTGTCAACTCCTTATATTTGAAAATCTAATTCCCTAAATTAATGATTGGTTCCCTAAGGTCTACTAAATCGCTACTTTGTATGAAGTGTTTTAATTATTATAACTTTTTTGCAATTTTTAATAGTAAAAATTGATTTCCTTTACTCAATTTTATTCATATAATTTTTTTCAAGTTGATTTGATAGTACTTCAAAAATCAAGTCAACTTGAAATTTATATAATTGACACGACTCTAGTAGCGATTTTGCAAACTTGAAAAATATTAAAAGTCTAGCTGAAAAATTGGTTGAGGCAAGAAGACATATTATATATTATTTGATAGGGCATTTTTTATAATGAAATTTGTAAAAAGTTGTTTGTGTAATCGGATGGAAGATGGTTGGATGAACAACTATTTGGTTATATACATTTTTTTTAAAAGATTAAGATCAAGAATCAGGAATGTACTCAATAATTCTAATTATATTGGTACTATCTTAGCATTTTTCATCATCTAATTGGGCCCAAAATATTATTAAACTTTAAAAAAAAATTACAAGAGTTCACAATGCCTTGATAAAAGCCCTACATAAATCTATAGTTTTCATTACCTTCAAGATCATCATAAATGAAAGAAGCACAAAAATCCAGTCCACTTGTCCACCAATGATTACCATTGTTACTGGCTCCATCTCTTGCAAGCTTATTTGCAACCTTATTACATTTACGATAAATATGTGTGCTTACTAAATTCATGCTCTTCGTCAGTTTTAAACAATCTTACCATTGTTGCCTAAGACACCAAGGCACCTCATATTTTTTTATTTCGAAAGATATCAGTGACATAAGACGAGTCACATTCCAGCCAAAGATTCATCCATCCGTTCTCAACTGCCCTTCTAATTACATAGATAGCTCCATGCAATTCTGCTACAAAAGCAAGCTGAGTGCCTAGGTGAAGAGAAAATGTACCTATAACAAAATCCCTTTTGTTTCTGAAGACTCCGCTGTGCGTGCACCCCCAGGAGATCCAATGGCTAAGCCATCTGTATTAATTTTAACCCAATTTACCGGAGGGTGACGCCAAACTATTGAAAGAATTTTTAGAGCCTTGGAAGGTCGGCCTTGCACCCGTATTTTCTGCAAAATATTCCTTTCATGCATTGAGTTAAATATTGTACCTCCTTTGAAAAAATCATTCTCCTCTATTAATCCCCATAGCATCCGTTGAGTATGAAAAATGCTGGCATTTTTCCCTTCAAAAATTGTCAAATTTCTTATATTCCAAATAACCCAAACTGCTCTGATAATAGTTGAAGCCCAGAAAACTTGAAGTTGAGTATTAAAGCTAACCTGCGCTGCATCTCGGATGAGCTCAAGAAAATTTCCATCCAGCTTGATTTGTCCTTGAAAAAAATGAAGATATTGCTCTTCATATTTCACAAGCAAAGGAGCAACAAACAAGAACGTGGTCAAAAGTTTCCACATCAGAATGCCATAAATGATAAATGATAAATAGAAACAATATGAATCCCTTTTCTCCTTAAATTCTCATGAGTAGGTAGTCTACCCTTGCAAGCTCGCCATACCAAGATAGAGCGAGAAGGAGGAAGAAACTCTTTCTAAAGAAAATTACAAACCGAGGTTAATTGATTGCTGCCTCTATCATGGTTGAGTTCCACTGCTACCTTTACCGTATAGATTTCATCTATCGATGATGTCCAGGCTCAAACATCTTCTTCTTCATTCAGAAACTGCACATTACAAATGACGACTATCGGTGCTAGGGTAATACAACCGGCAAATTCCAGGTTCCATTTGTAACATAATCCATGACCTTGGCTGTCAACTTGACGCCGGACATTTGAGAAATTTGAAATTGTTCAGATAATGGCAGAGAAATCCATTCATATGTCCAAAAGAATAACTCAGAGTGCTGCCCAATATACCACAACACCGATTTCCGCATCTCTATATAAGAACTCTTAATAGAACTCTAGATAGAAGACCTGAGAGGTGAATTTCTTGGCAACCTGACACTATTAAGAAATCTCGCCTTAAAAATACTCAAAGGGCTCTACTTATGTGCAATTAAGATCCATGATAATTTTTCCAACAAAGCAACGTTCAACTCCTCAAACTGTTTACGACCCAATCCTCCTTGTTTCATGGGCGTGCAACAAAGCTTCCACGGTACTGTTAACCTCTGTATTGCTAGTCCAAAAGAAGTTACGAATGCACCTTTCCATCTTATGCAGTAGAAATTTCAGCCATTTGTAGGTCATAAAGGTGTGAATGAAGGAGCTCATCAAAACTGAGTTTATTAGAGCTAATCGACAGGCCATTAAAAGAGTAGTCTTTTTATGTTTTGAATTTGCTGAGAATTTTATCTGCAACCAGCTGTAAACATTTCTTTTTGGGTGATCCCACAAACATAGGCACCCCTAGATAAGTGAATGGTGTAGACGTAAATTTAATCCCAAGAGTTCCCTTCATAAGGTTGGCTCGTCTTGACGAAATTGTCTTCCCAATTTTGCCCAGTTGACCTTTTACCCTGACATAAAACCATAGTTTTTCAAAAATATGATTAATAGTTTTTATATTATTCATACTTGCTTTAATAAAAATTAAAATATCATCAGAGAAAAGAAAGTGAGAGGGAAACGGTATCCCCCTTGAATATGTCATTTGCTCAAGAGTGGCATTATCAATATGTTTGATCAATCATCTACTTAAAAACTCCTCGACGAGGCAGAAAAGAATAGGAGATAGAAGATCCCCTTGGCGAACACCACTTGAGCAAGAAAAGAAGCCATTTATCTTACCATTAATCATGATTGAAATTCTGGTTGAAGAAAAAATTTCTAGAATCCAATTTTGAAAAATTAAAGAAAAGCCAAAAGATTCCAGAACATCAAGCAAAAAGTTCCAGTCTACTATGAAAAACGCTTTCTGAATGTCAAATTTTCAGAGCCACATTTCCACCAAAACTTTTTTTTTTCCAAGATATTCACCCCCTCTGATGCCAAGGAAATGCAATGGGAAATACTCTTATTTTTTATGAATCCAAATTGATTTGGAGATATAATTCTAGACGCCACAGAGGATAATCTATCAGGAGTGATTTTTGTGATTATTTTAAAGCAAAAATTGGTCATTGTAATTGGTTTGTATTGCTCCACTAAAATAGCATCCAGAATTTTTGGCAATAAGATCATAATGTTGGAATTGAAACCACTTGTAATAGTGTCATGCCTAAAAAAACTCTTAATTGCCTTCTAAACATCTTCCCCAACAATATCCCAAAATGCCCAATAAAAGCAACCAGTGAATCCATAGGGACCGGGGGCATTTTGTGGGTCCATGGCATTAACCGTTTTATGTATTTCATCATCAGATGGGCAACGAGTTAATTCCATATTCTCCTTGTCATTAAGGAATAATTCCATTGACCATTGCTAAAAACATCTTTTTTAATCTTGTGAAATACATGAGTTGTACGAGTTGGTTATTGTGATATTCAAATTCAACTCGATAAACTATCCTAACTATTCAAACTTGAGCTCAATTCGATTAATTTCAAGTCAAATTCAAATATTTTACAAATCGAGATTGAGTAAATTTTACTCATTTACACTACTAGGAGAACCAAATTTAAATATACTACTAGAAAATTAGAATTATGTTCTGCGTTCAACTACCATGATCTTTACTCTCTTTTTTTCTAACAAATTGATTTAATTATTTTGTATTTTTTTTCTTTAATTGATTTCTTATTCAACACATAATTATATTGTTTAAAAAGATTTAGGGAAAACAAATTTTAATTTCATGTAAGGAATAAAGCTTCATAAAGAAATTAAAAAATTAAAAATAAGGGTCTAAAAAAGCTAAAAGTCTAATGAATTATCCAAAATAAAACAATAAATTCTATCTATAATTGATTTTTTAAGTACATTTGGATCCGCCTCAGGTTGGGAATTAGCTAAGCTTTATCAACATTATTCTCACCAATTGAAATTTAATTAGTTTTTTCATCGTCTTCCTTGGAAGAGTATAACAATAGAGTATTGCACAAAATCAGAATTATGAAGAGAAAAGTAATAAAACCTTAAGAAAGTCAGAAACATCATATATGTGATTAGCTAGAAAAGCGATTAACTCTAATTTGACTAATTACAACTCAATCAACATTATATTTCAAACAAAAGAACTAAAAATAAAATAAAACAAAGAGTAATTTGAGATCAAAATTCAAAAGGATCGTTGCAATAATAATCATCTAAACTTTAACACAATATTGTGGAAGAACGCAAAAATTAATCCGTAAATCACCAAAGTCCAAAATAATCTTGAGATCCCATCAATAACACCTGCAAAATATATATGTATATGAATATTCATTTATGAAGTTTGAATATCAAATCAAATTTTATACTGAAAATCTGAAAAAAATAAAAAAGCAAAACAAAACTGTGAGAAAACTTTACAAGTATTAGGATTAGAAATATTAGGGTCGAAGAAGTAAGGCATATCAAATTTTTTCCAAAATTGCAGCTCCAATTGCTCAATTGTTTCTTTCATCTTTTGTAAACTTGACATTCTTATATTATTTTCGAAAATACAGTTCTTGGGTTCACCTTTTATATATATATATAACAAATTTTACGGATTAAGATAAAAAAATAGATATATATTATGATTTTTTTCACATTTGATAAATTAAATTAAGATACGATTTTCAGTTGGTTTGAAATATTTTGAATGGGTAAATAAAAGGATAGAATAATATTTTGTCAATTAAGATGCGAGGAATCGGAAGTTGTTAAGTTAGCAAAAACAATTAAAACATGCATAAATAACTAAATATCTAATTAACTCTAATTTAATTAATTTCAACCCCATTAGTAACATTTCTAATTCAAACAAACTACTAAAATCAAATCTTAATGTATTTATCTAAAAAAGCAAAAATCATAAAATATATTTTCAATTTTTTTCTTAATCCCAAAATCTTGCTTAACGTAACAGAATTATAGTGAATAGGAACCTCCATCCACACTCTTATAAATAGCAATACCATATCAATATAACAATAAAGTAAACCAAAAAATTGAAATTATTTGATATCTGCAGAATCTATTCTCTGTAATTATGGGAGAAGAAAACCACTGTAACCATAATGAGTATAGAGAAATTAGTAAGATTTTCCCCTCCTTTTTTTTTTCCATTTCTAACGTATATATTTGGAATGTTTTTCTAAATAGGCATATATTTATTTTGGTGCAGGTTCTCTGCAAGTCAATTTTTATTGGATTGCTATATCTGTCTTTGTGTATTCGATAATAGGAGAAATTTTCGTTTATATCAGAGGAGATCGTAAAAAAATATCTGATGCTGAGCTCTGTGTATTTTATTGCATGATATTTTCTACAGTTCTATTTATGTTGATTTGTTTCATACTGATTTATTATTTTAAAGTTCTAACTTCAACTAACGAAAATAAGTGGAGGATAGGATCTTTTAGGAAGTCTCTGTTCACTATTATTAGCCTATTTGTGATTGTAGTATTGAAACTATTTCATGTAAAGGATGAATTTTCCTATTTATATATTTTATTCACTATGCAGCTTCAATGTTATATAGGGATGAGTGTGCCTTTAAAGGATCATGGGATGACGGATGTATTCTTGGTGGGCAGTTTTCAAATTATTGTAGTTAATTTGAATTATGAGAATTTATGGATTTGGATAGTGCCTGCTCTCGTGTTTTGGAGAATTGTTCACTATAAATTTAAATTACAGCAAAAGGATTAGTTTATTTAATTGTAACAGATTTTTCGTTTAATGATAATATTATTTTTTTCATTTATTATCCTAAAGTTCTAACTTCAACTGATGAAAATCAGTCGATGGGATCTTTTAGAAAGTCTCTGTTCACTATTATTAGCCTATTTGTGATTGTAGAATTGAAAATCAGTCGATGGGATATTTTTATTTTGTTCACTATTATTTGCAAAATATATATGTATATGAATATTCATTTATGAAGTTTGAATATATAATCAAATTATATACTGAAAATTTGAAAAAAAAAAAAAAGAAGAAGCAAAACAAACTGTGAAAAAACCTTACAAGTAGTAGGGTTAGAAATATTAGAATCGAAGAAGTAAGGCATATCAAATTTTTTCCAAAATCGCATTCTTTCATCTTTTGTAAACTTGACATTCTTATATTATTTTCGAAAATACAGTTCTTGGGTTCACCTAATATATATATATATATATATATATATATATATATATATATAAAAGCAAATTTTACGGATTAAGATAAAAAAAAGATATATATTACAATTTTTTTCACATTTGATAAATTAAATTAAGATATGATTTCAGTTGGTTTGAAATATTTAAAATGTGTCAGTAAAATGATAGAATAATATTTTGTCAATTAAGATGCCAAGGAATCGGAAGTTGTTGAGTTAGAAAAACAATTAAAACATGCATAAATAATTAAAAATCTAATTAACTCTAATTTAATTAATTTCAACCCCATTATTAACATTTCTAATTCAAACAAATTGCTAAAATCAAATCTTAATGTATTTATCTAAAAAAACAGAAATCATAAAATATATTTTCAACTTTTTTCTTAATCCCAAAATCTTGCTTAACGTAACAGAATCATACTGAATAGGAATCTCCATCCACACTCTTATAAATAGCAATACCATAGCAATAAAGTAAACCAAAAAATTGAAATTATTTGATATCTGTAGAAACTATTCTCTCCGTAATTATGGGAGAAGAAAACCACTGTAACCATAATGAGTATAGAGAAATAATTAAGATTTTCCCTTTTTTTTTTCAATTTCTAATGTATATATTTGGAATATTTTTCTAAATAGGCATATATTTATTTTAGTGCAGGTTCACTACAAGTCAATTTTTATTGGATTGCTATATATGTTTTTGTGTATTCAATAATAGGAAAAATTTTCGTTTATGTAAGAGGAGATCCTAAAAAAATATCTAATGCTAAACTCTATGCATTTTATTGCATGATATTTTCCACAGTGCTATTTATGTTGATTTGTTTAATACTGATTTATTATTCTAAAGTTCTAACTTCAACTGATGAAAATTAGTTGGGATCTTTTAGAAAGTCTATGTTCACTTTTATTAGCCTATTTGTGATACATATTGAAACTATTTCATGTACTGGATGAATTTTCCTATTTGTATATTTTATTTATTATGCATCTCCAATGTTATATAGGAATGAGTGTACCTTCGAAGGATCATGGGATGACGGATGTATTCTTGGTGGGTAGTTTTTAAATTATTGTGGTTAATTTGAAACATGAGAATTTATGAATTTGGATAATATCTGCTTTCTTTATTTGGAGAATTGTTTGCAATAAATTTAAATCTGAAAAGTATTAGTTTATTTAATTGTAACATATTATTATTATTATTATTGTCATTATCTCAAAGCTTTTATTATTTTCTTTGCAACTTTTTTATACTAGCATATCATTTTATAATTGGGCATGTCAATTATTATTGATTTGCATTGGGTTTTTTTGAAAGTTATATATAGGAGAATATGAACTGCAGTACGATAGACAAATGGAAAACAAGAACAATATATTGTGCTAATAACACTAAAGATCAAATGTGCTTCTAGTTCAATTCCACGTCGACTTTTTTATTGAGTTCTCTATTTGTCTATCTGATTTTTCATAGATCAAGCCTGTTTCTGGCACAAGCGGAAATATTTTTACTATATATTATTATTTTACTATATATTGTGTTCTTGAATCATCTTTTTTTTTATATTAAATTAATTTTGGATCCATTATGCAATAAAACAATTGTTTAGAAACTCAATATAACACTAAAATAAGACTCTAGACTCTATTTTTAAAGGACCAAAATTGTGTTTTTCCTCTAATAATATATTATGCTTTTATAACCTTTTTGAGGGTGTGGAGCAGTTCAACCATGTAAACTGAATTCTCCTCTCTTTCAAAAGTTTTTTTTATAAAAAATAAAAATAAAAATTCACTATATCATCAATGCTATCAAAGTTAATTATTTCCTACATGGTGTTTATGTAGATTTTTTAAAATTAAGAAAAATTTATCTTAAATTTTTGATTTATGAGGATAAAAAAGTCATAAGCTACACAATAATGATTGTCACTCAAACTTGAGACATCTTCTAATTTTTATAAGTTAAAATATCGATGAAGTCACCAAATTTTAATTTAATGTTTTAATTTTAATTATATATATATATATATTATTCACCTCGAATGATTTAATATTTTATTCTTTTCTTAATAAACCAAAAGTTTAATTCTACAAAAATACTAATTTATTTTGCCTTTGTAGCACTTAGAATCCTCTTTAATGAGTAAAAGATCTCGACAAAAAATCTCAGGAACTTTTGACAATAATATGGATGTTGCTGTTTCTAATACATGGTTATTTCATTTGAACATGGACATGCAAACACAGCCTAATAGCCCATTTGTTGCTGTGTAGTCCACAATATCGCTGCCCCAACATGTATTGCAGACACCAAGTCCAATATTATTAGTAGAGATATGACTCAAATCTTGGCTGTAGCTATTCAGTCAAGCAGCTTTTCTCCTAATTCTAGGCTTCTAAGGCAATCCAAAGATAATTTGATTGATATTCCTATGTGAGAACGAGATGTAGAGTTTGAGTTCTCTCGCCATATTCACTAATTGATGGAAGTTTAATACTTTTAGAGATCATTTGATAGATGAGATAGCTCAGTTATGTCATTGGATTAATCACTAATTCCATATTTAGTTCAAAAAAATTATATTTGGTTTAGTAATTCCATGGCCTTACTGAATTCATAGAATGAGAATTAATTAAAGAGGAAATTTCATTGTATACCTTTTTTTAACCTTTTTTTTTCAAAAATAGAACCAAAATTTTCTCTATTCATTCTTACTAAAAAAATTTTCAATTTTACCGAATAACTTTTTAAGTGAGGGGAAGAACTAGGTTTGCTTAGGTAGGAAGAAGGTTTTTGAGAAGCAAAAGATATGGAAGAGACGATGGAATGAGGTGTACTTTCGTCTTCTTCGTCATCATCAACGAAGCTGAAAACTTCTTGGTTTTTGAAGCAAATTTGCAGGTGGTGGTGGAAGATGGAGCATTACTATTGTCGTTGTTGTTGTCGGCATTTTCATCATGACCTCGGTGGCAAAATTTTTTGGATTTTTTCAGAACTCATTGTATTTCTGGGGTACAAATTAAGGACATCAGTATCTATGGAGGAATGGAGCAAGTTTGACTCACGAATTGGATGATTCCAATGGATGAGACATTTTGCTCTGGTTGAAATTTGGTGTATAAAGAAATTGATTAGTGGTAGCCGAGAGAAGTAATCCTCTTGGAAAAGATTTAGCTGATAGATGATATTAGTAGATTATAACCGCTTAGAGAAAATGAAATCGTATATAAAATTATATTCACTGTTGCAAGATCATATCTCTAGTATTTTTCATGGTAATGATTTCTGTTGGATGTAAATTGTTGAACTAATTAGCTATCACCTGCTTTTGGCATTTTCTTTGTATCATTTTGAATAATTCAAACTCGCCATTGATTGTGCATCTTTTTACATAATGAATATATATAATTTAAGCTGCTGAATTCTGCAAATGATATAGATGGCTTCGCTTTTGATTGATCCTATCATATGTTATGACACTCTTATTCTTTTTATTCTTTCTGCCTTTTTTTTTTTTTTTTTTGAAAATTTGGACTATTCAATGAAGGAATATTCAAGTTTTTCCCAAAATATTCTCAAGGAATTTCAACCTAAGTATTTCTAATAATTTTCAAGTTATTCCTAAGATATATCCAAGATATTTTCAAAATATACCTAAGATATTCTCAAAGTATTTCTAAAAATATTAAATCAAAATATACCCAAAATATATTAGAGATATACCGTATTGCACTTTTTGGTATACTTTAGGGTGACTTTTTGAATTTAGGTACTTTTGTAATATTTTTTAGATGCTTTTGATAGATTTGAAAAAACTTTAAGTTGAAGTAATATTGTTATATTTTACGAGTTTTTTGATATTTTTGAAAAATTTCCATAATTAAAACTTACATCCTGATGTCTTTAATAATCCTTATCTAATGGAATACTAATCCCTACAATATAAAATTATAAATTATAAACTACCCTTATATATTTGAGTTATTAAAGAGATCATTTTTTTTCTTTTCAATAGTTTCTCTTATTATTTTTTCTTTTTTTAGAAAAATTTCTTAATTTTTTTATAGCAAATACAATTACACGAATAAATATATAAATTCAATAAATGTAATATATGACAGCTTAGCGTTAAAAAAAGAAAATGGACTTTGGGCATTGCCATTTATAACTTTCCAATCACCATAATTTTTTAGACGATTTCTAATCATAAACAAAACATCCCTTTACTAATAATTAAATTGTTTTTTATTTCTTTCTTTCTAGATGAACACTATTCAGTAACATAAAATTATAAAATATATATATATTTAAAAAACTTATAATAAAAATAGTGATTTAAATCCAAAATCAGTATAGAAAATATTGAGAATGTTAAGGAAAAAAAAATAAAAACTCATAAGTTTTTAAATATTGAATAAAGGATATTTAATTAATTTAATTATTTTGTACTAATTTATCTCATTACTTAAACCATTATATCAATCGTGGGATTACAGATTTGGATTAGCTAATACTATAATTAAAATATTTTTACCAAAACACGGGTTTATTTAACTAATCATATAGCTTAGCTAAATTTAGTATTAACACTAATCATATAACTATTATAATGTGTATAAAGGGATGACTACCTCTATCATGTATCTCATGGATTATTGAGTTTCCTAATAAATTCCAGCAGTAAATTTGAAATCACAAATGAATGTGGAAAATTGTTTAAAGTTTGGCTCCCTACTAATTTTCCTAGCTATCCCATCATTGAAAACAGCACAGAAAAATCACATTGTCAATAATCTTTGCACTCAATGGGATTCAAATAAATAAATAAATGTAGAATCAATAACATTGACGATTCTTTTAACTGGAATTTCTTTCCCAATACTATTGTTTTATGTTTGCGTGCAAAAGCAATAGAAAAATAATGCAAAAGAGGATAAGTAAATTTTGAGGTTCATTATTTTGTGCATATAGATTTATTAATTGAAATGTACATGTTCATTATTATGGAGTAGTGTTCATCATAATTTTTCTGTATTGTATTGACAAGTGTTAATGAATCTAACTTTGAAGTTTTAATGAAATTGTATTGTATAATTAATGAATATATAATCAATGAATTTATAATTAACACTTAATGAACCTATTCCTAAGAATAAACAAACCTTGTGTATTTCAATATGATTAAGTTGAGTATTAAGGGAAAAATAATGAATCTGTCGCTCAAATTTAGTGAACCTGTGTTAACAGTTATTAAACATGAGGTTAACTCTCTATAAACATCTATTTAACTTGAGTTCTATATAAAAAGTAATGAATATGTTACTCAAGATTAATAATTAACTACCTGCTAAATAGCAGTTTTAGATTGTTGAAATAGTTTAGAAATTGATTGCAACATTTTGAATACAATCAAAGCTTTAATTGTATTTCTTTTTTTTAATTATAGGTCAATAGTTTCATTCTATTATATATTTTATTTCATGCAAACAATTTTCTTCTCAGCAGCAATTAAAGACAAACATACACAGAATATATATATATATATATATATGACGTTTTTTCAATTTTAAATGTTGTTTTATGCTTTGGTCAGATCACAAGAAGACTTAGTCAAGTCAATTCTGATTCCATTGATGAAAATTATAAGATAGGATCTTTTAGAAAATTAGTGTTCAACTTTTTCACATAAATTTTCTCTATTGTAATTGGTGGTCCTTGTCCAGCTGAAACAACAAAACTTAATCAGAGAGTGGCTCCAGTGAAATCCCTTCAATGCTTAAATCAGTAAGAAAAAAAAAAGAAGAGAAGTATAACTAGAGAGATCAAGAGTTAACTTGCCTCTTATGTATATTGCCTATGGTTTTTTTAATCTTTTTCCCTATCATATGTCTAATCTCTTTCTGGTACAATATGGCTCAAGCCAACTTTGTCAATGATTATGGCTAGCTGCTCACATTAGTCATCAGTCGCCGCGCTCGAGCTGTATATGCATTTAATGTTCCTTATATGTCTTGTCAGTGCCCTGTTCTATGCACTTTAGTTATGCAATATTTTTGTCCTTTATAGGAATCTCAGATCTTAAATCATAAGAATCGGCAATGTCACTTCACAGGGTTATAAGATCTGTGGACCGTGAGATCATGAGATCTTATCTGATTGTAGTGTCTCCTTTCTGGGATCGACAGATCATAAGATCGTGGATCGGGGGATCACAATCTAGCGAGATTACCTTTTATCATCAAATTTCCCCCCGAAGTATCAATCATTTATATTCGATGATGTGAGGGTTAGAGCGCATTTACCTGTTAGCGCCTTATTTTCAAAAATTTATTATTGTCTTGAAAATGCAGCTCATCATAATGACTAGGTACCACGTGGCATTTGGCCATTTGGCCCAGTCCAACCGTCCTAGATATAGTTTCTTTTCATATCTTTCTTGTATCTCAAGCTTTTCATTTCTAGCTTTCATTTTTGTGGGTTTAGCTGTTAGGGTTTTTGGACTGAGTTTTGCGATGATTCGCTCCAGAAGTCGCTTTCCTAGTGCTAACTTGCCGTCATTATTCTCGACAGCATGATGAGCTTTTCAAATAAGTATTTCTTCTTATTTTCCCCATTTTCCTTCTTCTGTTGTTTTTCCTCGTCAGTGTCTGATTTGGAAAATGATTTTGAAGTGACGAAGTACGGGAGGGGTATGAGTTCTCCAGGGAATTCTGAGGTCATGGTATTTGGTAGGGACGCGGCAACCGGAGCCATTAACATTTCTGACTCGGATTCGGATGAAATTCCATTAGAACATAGGAAACATTCTATCCCTTCCCTTTCCCCTAATGATGATGAAATTCCCCTATCTCATATGTTAAGGGATCAAACCTCCAAACCCTTTACCTTTGGTAGGGCTATTGTAGGCCAAGAGGTGTATGTGTCTGCCCTAGCCATTTCAGCTGGTATTTTGCCCCTATAAGAATCTTTACAAGATCTTCCCCCTTGCTACCCTCCTTATGATGTATGGTTAGTGGATTTCGAGAAGAACACTTTGAAGGAAAAGTATCTTCCTACTTTATCCCATAAATATAGGATTCCTGCTAACTATATTCTGAGCACTGCAGGTAAGAAAGACATTACTGCTATAGAGAGAGGTAAGATGGGGGTGGATGAGGAGTTTCTGAAACTAGGGCTATGGTTTCCCCTCTATCGCTTTGTGTGGGATATACTAGATCTGTACTATATTCCCGTTAGCCAACTAACTCCCAAAAGTTGGCTTATGATCATGATTTTTATGAACCTGTGTATGGAAATGGCGATCCCCCTCAGCATGAAGATTTTTTGGCATGTCTTCGTTCTAAATCATCGGGAGGAGCATCGCTACATCCAGACTCGTCCTGGATTGGCCTTATTCACTGATCTGCCTAAATCATACCCATCCTGGAAGAAAAGATTTTTTTTATAGCTAACCCTAAGAGATGGAGGGATCTGCCTTTAAGCTAGAATGTTCGACCACATAACCCAGATCAGAAATCCAAACTTTCTAGCATAGAAGGGGAAGGGTTGGCACTCCTGAAGAAAAATGCCCCTATGGGAGGGTACGACTGTATGTCCTTACAATATATGTATGATCTTTAGGAGTAGTTGACTGACACAAAAGGTTGTTTAACCTTATAGTCTACTAGTCCTTTTCTTGATTCAAGTGTGGATCGTGTGACTGACCTTATTTTATATTTGTTGGGCAGGGGAAGATCTACAGAAGCTAGTGAATACTTCGAAGAAGAGAAAAGCATCACATTTGAGCTTAGGTGAAACTTCTGGCATTGCCGAATCTTCGAAGCCTATCCTTAAAAAGGATTCTAGGATGTCACTTATTACTGGTCTTCTTGTGTTTGGAATTACAGGGTCTTCGCCTGAGATAGGGTTAGGGACCTCTGTTCCTATTGGTGAGGAAGTTGGGTCAGAGGATATTTGGGAGGTGATCACTTTATCTCCTCCTAGTATGGAGGGAACCCCTCCTGAAGATGTGGATCCAATAGGCACCCGGGATCCCCTGGAAGAAACTTGTATGTTTTTGAGGATTTTCGACGAGCCCTAGCTGTAAGGCACAAACCATCCCCCAACAATGTGTTATTGCGGTGACCTAGTATATGCTATGATCTCGCGAGGTCTTACCATTTCCTAATGATACCGACATTAGTAAAAGGATGACCACTAGATTGAACCTCAAGAAATAGTTGTTGACCCTTCCTTTTTAGGTATCCATGAATTTTTATGCATGTCTTCTTAAACTATGTTCATTTTCTTTGTCCTTCATCTTCTTCGTATACTTTGTGGTAACTTTTGGGTGCCTCTTTTCACTGTTTGTGACTATGGGAGCTGTTGCTTTCGAGAGGCTTGATAGCTTAGGGAAGGAATTTACTGCTTTCGAAGTGATAAATGCTAAGCTAAGAAATGATCTGTCCTAGGTGGCAAAGTTACTGCAAGAAAATGAGGGTCAACTAGCTGTTAAGGAGGAAGAGTTAGTGGTTACGATTGTCAAGAAGGACACCCTGGAGGGCAGATTATGCAAACTGAGGAGCGACTGAAGGCTCAAGAAGCGGAGAATCAAGAACTGGCCCGTCAAAAGGAGGAATTGAGCAATAGGGTTGAACATTGTGGTGGTTTGCTTATGGATCATGAGAAGGAGATAGAACAGTTAAATCAAAAGGCAAATTCCATAGTTCTCCAATATATATTCTTTTTTTTTTGGAAGTTTTACTTCGGAGTTAATTGGTGGGTTTGTATTAGATCCTTTTGCAACTTTTATTTACAATCTTGAGTTTGAGCATTTTTGCTTTAGGATTAGTGTCCCTTTTTTGAGAGATCAGGGACTGTTTGATTACGGATCCCTTACTAACATAGTGTCCCTTTTTTTAGGGAACAAGGACCATTTGATTACGGATCCCGTAATAATGTAATGTCCCTTCTTTTTAGGGATCAGGGACCGTTTGATTACAGATCCCGTAATAATGTAGTGTCCCTTTTTTTAGGGATCAAGGACCGTTTGATTGCGAATCGCGTAATAATATAGTGTCCCTTTTTTGAGGGATCAGGGGACCGTTTGATTAAATATCCTGTAATAAGGTAGTGTTTGATAAAGTCATTTTATTTGCAAAAAATAGTAGTATTTGTTACACTTATGCTTATAGCCTTCTTACTGGTAGTATTTTTTTTAAGTTCCTTACATTCCATGTTCGAGGAAGCACCTTCCCTGTATGGTTAGTGATCCCGTAAGTCGTAAGTCCTACTACTTGTGAGATGATGTAGGGTCCCTCCCAATTTTAGTTCAACTTGCTGACTCCTGCTGCTTCTCTTCAGATGTCTTTTCTCATTAAAATAAGATCTCCTTCTGGAAGCTTCTAGGTTTGACTCCTTTGTTAAACGTTCATGCTACTCGGTTCTGATATGCTTCTGTTTTTATTGCTGCTTTCATCCTCACTTCTTCCACGAGGTCAAGTCTAGATCTCACCTCATGAGGGTTTCTTTCTTCATTGTAATAGATCACTTTAAAACATAAGATGTCTATTTCGACTGGGTAACTGCCTCTATTCCAAATGCAAGTTTGAATAGAGTCTCGCTGGTGGCAGTCATGGTGTGGTTCTATAAGACCATAAGACATTTGGTAAGTGTTTCGTCTATTCTCGTTTGGCCTCTTTTAACTTTTTCTTCAGCCCTCGAATAGTAGTTCTATTAGTGACTTCTCTTAGTCCATTGGTTTGTGGGTGTGCGACTGATGTGAAACAATGATCAATCTTCAAGTTTTTGCAAAATTGTCGAAATTCCTGATTATCAAACTATTTGCCATTATCTACTATGATCTTGTTAGGGATACCAAATTTGTATATTACTTCATCAAAGAAGAAGTTTTGTATCTTTTTTTAAATGATGGTGGGAATCGCTGCTGCCTCTACCTACTTGGTAAAGTGATCTACTATTATGATTAGGAATTTCTTTTGTACCTTTGCTATTGAGAATAGTCCAACGATATCAATTCCCCATTATGCGAATGGCCAGGCCGCTCCTATGGGGTGCTGATTGTCTAGGAGAGCATTGAAGTAACAATCGTGTTTCTGGCAACTTTTGCATCTTTCCACCAGTATCTTGGCATCCTTGTTTAATATAAGCCAGTAATACCCCTATAGAAGAGCTTTTCTTGTTATAGCCTCAACACCCTCATGTGCCCCCCTAATCCCTTCATGTATCTCTCTCAAAATGTATTCTCCTTCTACAGACTCTACACATATGAGCCAAAGATGGGTGTAAGATCGTTTGTGTAGTGTTCCTTCATGAAAAAAGTATATTGCAGTTTTTCTTAATAACTTCCTGCGCTCAGGTTCTTCCGCCGGAAGCTTTCCCTCTTATAGCCATTCAACGATCGGTTTCATCCAACTATCTCCCTTCATAATGAATACCGGCTTTGTGGAATGACTTGGCAAGATAAGTGGTCGTGTTAGCACATGTAGTGGAAAAGGCCCTCTTTCTCGAGCTAGTTTTGACAATGCATTTGCTTCTGTATTGTAGGATCAAGGGATCTATTCAACTGACCATTTTGTACCATCTTGTCTAAGAGTTCAATTTGTTGTCTGACTTTGTCTAGGTATCTCACCATTTCAGCTTCCTTTATCCTGAACTCATTTATAATCTGCCGAGTGACGAGCTGGGAGTCATTACGGATGATAAGGTTTGCCAGCCTTACTTTTCGTGCGGCCTAGATTCCTAGTAACATAGCCTTATACTCACCAATGTTATTAGTTGTAGGGAACATGATTCGTATAGCACACTCGATTTTAAGTCTTATTGAACTGGTAAGAATAATAAAAACTCCCGCCTTTTGTGGTCTAGCTGCTCCATCGACATGTAACATCCAAGCTTTTCCATCCGATTTTTCTTCTCTGTGATCCTCTATGTTACATTATGTTATGAAATCAGCTAGGATTTGAGCCTTCATTGCTTTCCCTAGTTCATACTGAAAACCAAAACTACCGATTTGAGTGGCCCACTCTATTACTCGTCCTGTGGCTTCTACCCTATGCAAGATTTTCCTGAAGGGATGGTCTATACGAACTATGATTTAGAAACCCTCGAAATAAGGGCGAAGCTTCCTAGTTGCCAACCGTATTTCTGCTCCTCTCAGGACCTGGCTGCAATAATAGATAGGATATTGTTCCCTTTTTTCTTCTCAAATCCATACAATGCCTATGGTTTCGTGGGTTGTAGAAAGGTACAGGAATAAACTTTCGCCTTCCATGGGTCTACTAAGGAGAAGGGGTGACTGGAGGAAGGCTTTGAGATTCCAAAAAATGTTCGGACATTCCTCGTTCCATTCAAAATTTTTTAGGCATTTGAGAGCATTATATAATGACAAGCATCTCCTGGTGGAGCATGAGATAAAACGTCCTAGGGCGGTAATTTTTCCATTAAGTTTTCAAACTTCTTTGATAGTTCTTAGAGGGAGCATATCTACTACTGCTTGTATTTTTTTGGGGTTTGCTTCAATCCCCTTCTGTGAGATCATGAATCCTAGGAACTTACTGGATTGTACTCCAAAGACATACTTCTCTGAATTCAATTTAAGCCTATACATTCTAAGGAGTGAGAGTGCTTCTCCAATGTCTCTTGGGTGATCTTGCAGTATAGCACTCTTGATGATCATATCATTGATGTATACTTTAACATTCTTGCCAATATGATCTTTGAATATTTTATTCACCAGTTGCTGGTATGTAGCACCAGCATTTTTTAGATCAAACAACATATCAGTGTAGCAGTAGAGACCCCGATTTGTGATGAACGTGGTTTTCTTTTAGTTTTTAGGATCCATCAGTATCTAGAGGTATCCGACATATGCATCAACGAATGTGCACATCCTATATCCTACCGTGGAGTCAACCAATTGATCAATGTTAGGGAGCGATAGGGATCTTTTGGGTAAGCCTTATTTAGGTCGGTGAAGTCTACGCACACACACCATTTACCATTGGGCTTTTTTACCATTACCATATTTGAGACCTATTCAGGGTAGTGTGCTTATCTGATGAAGCCTGCTTATAAGAGTTTATCTATCTCGTCAGAGATTGCCACCTGTCTGTCTGGAACATGTCATTGTTTTTTCTATTTGACTAGCTTAGCATGTTTGCTGACATTTAGGCGGCGACTGGTGAGCTTGGGATTTACTATTTGAACATACAAAGGTGTCTACATATTCTTTTACGATAGAGAAGATCTTATCTTTGACATCCTTCTCTAGGTTTCCCCCTACCTGAACACACCCATCTTGATCGACGATCACTGATTCAATATCTTCCATCGGTGTTTGGTTATCTGCTGGAGGTTCCCTAGTTAAGGTTTCCACAGTCAGTGTTTATGTGACTCCTTTGAGGGCCATTGCGCAAGCTGCACTGGCCACCTGTCTATCTCCTCTTACTACGATTATTCCCTAGGTGGTAGGAATTTTTATTGTCAAATATCTGATGTTCGTGGACGCACAAGAGTTATGGATAAATGGGCATCCTAAAATTGTATTGTAAGGGAAAGGGATATCCACAATCATGAAGTTCACAAGGAAATTTTCATATTTCTCATCTATACCAATCTGTATCATTAGCCAAACTAATCCCTCAATTAGAATTGGTTGTCTATCCAATCCTACGAGCGGTAGAGAGATTGGCTTGAGGTCTGAGATAGACCCTTTCAAGGCACGAAAAATAGTGAGTGTTAGAAGATTGACCGCATTTCCATTGTCAACTAGGATCCTTCTTACTAGTGTATTGTGGATATGACCTTTTATGACTAGTGCATCGTCATGACTATGAGGTAGCCAAAGACCGTCTTGAGTGGAGAAAGTGACTGGGGCAAGTTGGCTCTGGCTATTAACAATATGAATACCTCTTTTTTGTTTCTCGGGTACCTATCCTGACAAGTTGACTCCATCAATAATGATGGTGATTGGAGCCGACAGTTCTCCCTTTGGCCCATTCGGTTTGACATCAAGTTGCGAGGATGCTCATGGCCCTGGCCTTTCATGTGAGACTTTTTATCACACAAACTGCCTCAGCGATCCCCTTTATATGAGGCATTCGATCTTCTCACAGAGTTGCCAGCATTCCTCAGTGTCATGGTCGTGATCCCTGTAAAAGTTACAATATCTGCTCTTATCTCTTTTCTCATGGTGCTTTGGATTTAGCTTACCAGGTCATCTTAATGACTCTCCAGCATGTTGGTAGCCATTAACACTTCTAGAGACTTTTAGAGGAGTGTATTTTTTTTTCAAAGGGATGGGGATGATCTTGATATCCTTGCCTTCATTCTGGATATCCTCGATATGGTGGTTGATCACTCCATTTATTTCTATTGGAATAGTTAGCCCCGGGGGAGGATCCCACCGATCAAAAGATCGTGCCATTAACGGTATCCGCAACTTAGGGGCATCACCATCTGCTCTTATGCACGGATCATGAAGTCGGTGAAACTATAGGGTCGGTCAAAGTTTAGTGAGTTATATAGAAGCTTATATGTGATTCCTACCGTGAATGCTCTAATTGCAATACTTTAGTCTAAGTCTTCTACTAAGACAACTTTCTTATTAAAATGTTTAGCATATTCCCTCAGCGTTTCCTCATTCTTTTGATACACTTTTTGGAGATCTGCTGATACTTTGCGAATACGCATGCTGGTGACAAGACGTGTATTAAAGAGTTGGGCCAGATGTTCAAAAGAGTATATACAGCTTGGTTTGAGGCCTTGATACCATTGTTAGGCCAAACCAACCAGTGTGGTTGGAAAAACTTTGCATAGTACTAAGTCTTGGTTTGTGTACAAAGCCATAGTGGTGCGAAATTGAGAGACGTGACTCCGGGACTCTCCAGAATCATCATAAATGGGTAGATGTGGAAATTTGATATATGGAAAAAGAATCTTACACCAAATAGTCAGCAAATGGTGAGGTGTTTTGAAGACTATAATCGAAGTCTCCAGATGAGGGATGAAACTCTTTTATGAGATTTTTTACTGTGTGATATAGGTCAGCTTTGATGATGAATGTTTCTTGGACAGTAGGTGGAGTTTGGTGAGTGAGTGTATTGGCAAAAGATTTGTCTCGGGTAGATGTTGAAATTTCTTCATGCTCATTTTGGTGGTGTTGGGAAAGGATTGGTGTTTGGTTTTTAAGCATGACTATGTCTTGTTTCATATCATTAATGGTGGCTGAAAGCTATTGCAAAACATGAAAAATATTTGGGGTGGGATTGGGCACAGGTCTGGTAGTAAGATAGTTCAAGGCGGGATTTAAGTTACGAGGGGATACAGGGGTGTTACGGAGATTGACGATAGTGGACTAGGGAGTTCCATCCAAGGTCTTTGAACTTAGTCCTCATATGGGTGTTTCGTCAGCCATGGTCCACGCTCATCGCACTCAATGATAACTTCTGTCTCTCATAATTGGTGGTCCTTGCATGGCTGAAACAACAAGACCTGATGGAAGGGTGGCTCTGGTGAAGCCCCTCTGATACTTAAGTCAGTAAGAGGAAAAAATGAAGAAAAATATAACTAGAGAGACCAAGAGTTAACTTGCCTCTTAAGTATATTGCTTGAAGTTTTTATAATCTTCTTCCTCGTCATATGTCTAATTCCTTTCTAGCACAATATAGCTCAAGTCGGCTTTATTAGGTCATGACTATAGCTAGCTTCTCACGTTAGTCATTAGGCGCCGCGCTTGAGCTATATGTGCATTTAATATTTCTTACCTATCGTGTCAGTACCCTGCTCTATGCACTGTAGTTATACAGTATTTTTGTCTTTTATAGAAATCTCAGATCTTAAATCATAAGAATCGGCAATGTCGCTTCATGGGGTCATAAAATCCGTAAGTCGTGAGATCATGGGATCTTATCTAATTGTAATGTCTCTCTTTTGAAATCAACATATTATAGGATCGTGGATCAGAAAATCACAATCTAGTGAGATTACTTCTTGTCATCACAGTCTATTAGTAAAAAGATGATTTTATATATATATATATATAGTGCGTGCAAGGGATTATGGGTTCCTATATGCATGCTTGGTGCCTAATCTTCAAACTATTGTGGTTAATTTGAAGCATGAAAACTTATGAATTTAGAATAGTTCATGCTTTCTTGATTTGGAGGATTGTTAGCTATAATTTTAAATCTCAAGAGATACAGATAAATATATATTTTTTCCTAAACCATATTTGAAAAAAAATTCATAAAAAATTTAAAAAATTAGTCAATTAAATCATAGAATTCAAAATATACTTTTAGAATACTCAACAGCACTCCAAAACATCTTTTTAATTTTTCTAACAGAAATATGACATGAAATATACAGATACATTTTAATAAAAATAAAATTAATTGTAACACCCAGTAAGCAAAATTAAAATTTATCTAATGTGGATATTATAGCTAATTTTATTTTTATTAAAATTTATATGATGTAGATATTTCATATCAAATTTATGTTAGAGAGATTAACAGTTAAAGACGGAAGTATTATTTAGTTATAAAATAAAAGTTGAAGTACTTTTGTATTACAAAATAAAAATTGAAATACTATTGTATTGTAAATAATTTTTAAGGTACTGATTTATTACAATTTACATAATTTAAATATTTTTATGTTATAAATAATTTTTTAGGTACTAAATTATTACAAATTATATAATTAGAAAATTTTCGCCGAAATTCACCTATTTGAAGAGAAAAAAAAAAGAGAATAAGCAGAAAGGCCAGTTTGTACGAATTAACCTCTTAATTGCCTAGGGTGCTGATTTCAGCAAACTTGTTCCAAACTCTGCTCCCATGTTTTTAAAACCGATATAGACTATTCGCTTCAATTGAAAAAATTGGAAATCAGCAGTTAGATTGGACGGTTTTTATCTTCAAAATTGCAAGAAAAATAACCAAGTGGAAAACCAGCAATTTAGCTGGTTCAACCGGAAAAATAAAAACCGGACTGAATTGGCCGGTTTTTCAAATTTTTTTAATTTTTTGCAAGAAAAAAATTAAATTTAATCCAATTTAGCCAATTCAATCTGTTCAATAAAAAAATTTAACCCCAAAGTAGATGAGCTAAATTACAAATTAATCAAATTGATCAAAATAAATATGTTTTTAAACACTTAACTCACCGTTATTTATAAAATGTTATGTCATCTTCTTTCTTACTTTTTTATGTGGAATTGTTCACTCATTTTTACATTTCTTTTCTTACTTCTTTTTTATATCAATTTCTTTTTTTATAATTTGAAAATTTTAACTAATTATATTTTCAAGTTATAGATTACCTTTTACATTTAATAATTAATCAAATATTTAGTTATGCAAATATATGAAATATGATTTTTTTTTAAATAAAAAAAGAGAATATTAGTCTTGTATATTATAAAAGATTTCCAACAACTTATTTTCTATTTTTATTATGTATGAGACATTATTATATATGAGATATGTTATTTTATGAAAATATTACGTAAACCGGTTTGATTCTAGTTTGATTTTAAACCCGTGATTTACTGACTTTTCCAGTTTATTGACCAGACCGACTTTTACAACCTTGCTCTGCTCTTTGCATTTGCTTTGCTGTTTTTTTTATTTTGAAAAACTACTGATATAAATCAATTTTAGAAATTAAATAAGCACTCTGTAATTTTTAGATTAAATACGTAAATTAGTCCTTAAATTATAACTTTTAGAGTAAGTCACTTTTTCAATTTTAATTCAGTGTAAATAAACTTTTAAATTTTAAATTCGGTATAATTAAATTTTTTATATGTTAAACCCCTTAAACCATAATCGTAAATCAATTTGATTTCATTGGGGGTGATTCACTTCTATATATTACAAAAGCTAATTTGCATTAAATTTAAAATTTAAAAGGTTATTTGCATGCAAATCAAAATTGAAGAAGTGATTGAACAATATAATATAACCCGGAGGCTAATTTGCTTCCTTAATCTAATTTGTAAATAAACTGTGCATATTATAAGAACGCATGGAGAAGACAACACAATCGATATAGCTGCCAAAAACACTGTATCTGCTTTGGGAAACGGTGTATCCATCCCCTCTCTCTCTCAGTGTAATATCATTGCCTTTTAATGCACAATACTTTTCTCTCTCAGTAAAATCTCTCTTTTAGCCTCTCTGAAAATTTAGTTGGATTTGTTTATTCTAGTAAATCCATGTTATACATTCCGATTTTAAATAAAATTATTATAAATCAAATTTCATAAATGGATTTTATTTTATAAATATAAAGTTAATTAATATAGAAACTATATATTTTTGACATAATAATAAATTAATTGAATTAATTTATTTCTTATATTCAATTTTCATAATTTATTTGGAATTAATATTATTATACACATTCCCAAATCAAAGTGGCGCATAGTATTTGTAAGGTTGCTTTGCAAAACAAAAAATATGTCTTTATTTGTAGAAATCAGGACAATTTTGTAATCCCACGAAGGCAACACATTGTTTGTATTGCATCTATAATTATTTGTACGAATCAGGGGCATTTTTGTAACAAATCTGCTGGATGTAAATGTCTCATGTCTGATTTTTTTTTTCATGAACAAATTCTGCCGTAGCCCACACATTGTCTTAATTTTTGTATTTTAGTGGTGTAACGAGAAAGCTCAAGGCATGGACTAGGGAAATTTTCATGGTAAAGTGATGTTCTGCCACTATTTTTCTTGGAAAAGGACATCAATCTGCAATGGAATGAGAAAAATTTTGCACAAAAAAGGTAAAACTCAAATGCATGAAAAGAAAAAGCAAATACTCAGCAGCAATGTTCTTAGCTGAACAGATAATGAGCTGCAGATCAGCTGCAAAAGTAGAGAAAGAACGCGACAAAAAGAAATTGGCTAAAAAATAAGCTGCAGAAATGGCCAATATTTTCTTTTTGAGATAAGTCAATTCTAGCGGTGAAAATTGCAGTGATAATCGCATTTCAGAACTTAATTAATTGGTTTTGGTTATAATCAAAAATTCATTTGCATATTTTTGCTAAGATTTTGTTTTGGGAATATATAACTGATAATGCAATATTATTTAGCAAAGAAAATGCATGCAGGGAGAGGGTCTAACAATTTTGATGAAATCAGCACCTGATTTGTTACGAAAATGCCCTTGATTTGTATATATTGTGTTTTTCGAGTGATTTTTACAATTAGTATGCGCCATTTTGATTTGGGGAATGTGTATAGCGTTCTTTATTACTGTGCTGATGAAGTCCAGAAAATCATATTTTCATCTTTCTGAAAATAAGGCCATTCACCATCAATACTAATAATAATAATATTATTAATTCCAATTAAAATATCAAACATCAATAAAAGACAAATAAATAATTCAATTAATTTATTATCATGTCAAAAATAGTTACTGTGAGAAATTTATATTAAAAGCCTATATTAGAAGCTGAATTTTATTTATTTACTTCTTGCTCAGTTTACTTCTTTTGTGTTCTATATAATATTGTTATATATTTGCTGATTTTTGTATGCAACTCTAATTTGGTTAAAAAAAAAAATTTACCTTTTTAAGATGAGAATGTAAATATCAATACTGAAAGAATTTGACTTAAAAATCTGATAAGTAGAGAGAATGGGAAAAAAAAAATTGACTTGAAAAACTGAATTTTCTTAAATTTTTTTTATGAAAGTGAATTTTCTTAATTCTTGAAAAACTGAATTTACTTATTCTAATCAATTATTCAATTAATATTCTACAACTAATGGGAAAAATTTAAGAAACATTTTGATGGGTAAAATAGGATAAATTGACTGCAAAAATTAATATCAGTAATTACTAGGGCCAGAGGTTAATGTTAAAGGTCGAAATAGTCCATATAATTTCTCGATACCAAAATTCATTTAGACACATTTTAACTCATAATTCCATTTAGGTTCTTGGATGATTTTGGATATTAATATTCAAGTAATGGGTTCGGATAGAAAACTTCGAGTATTTGCTATTCAATTCCAATTAAATGTAATGCATAAAATATATGTAAATATTCAAATACATGGTGGACTAAACATTTGCTTACATGATAAAAATAAAATATAATTTAAATTTTTTCATGAAAATTGAGTTCAGAGTTGAGACAAGAAAAACCCCCAACTAATTTACCTGATTGTGTACAAATGAATTGTTATAATTAGACAACTTCAATTCTAGATACATCCATGCCAGTTGATTTGCCCACAAATTGGAAAATTTTACAGAATTGCAGTAAATATCACGAAATCAATGAAAGTAGCAATTTACTTTCGAGGGCTTCTGTGGTGCACCCGGTGTAAATTACATTTGATGCTTTAAGACCATTGGATTATCAACTTTTAATTTCAACCATTCATTATCAACGGATGAGATTAAAAATTTGTAATCCAATGGTTTTAAAACACCCGGTATAAATTACACCGGGTGCACCTTAGAAATTCTCTTTACTTTCTCAACATTACAACCAAGATCATACATATATGTGTGTGTGTGCGCGCGCTTGTGTGGGTTTCTTGATTATTAATTCTTCATCAAAATTACACTTTCAAGTATTCTAAGAATTTGAAGGCAGATACACTTCCTACCAATAAAGATAGGCATATGGCGGTGGAAGCACAGTTGGCCAATTAATTAGGGTTCATTTCCACAAATTTTACATGTAACTGATTCAATTGGTAATATTTTACCCTACATGCTTTCATTTTAAAAACTTAATGGGTAAATTGCCTATATAATTTTCCTTTTTCAATTCTTAATCCTTAGGTCTACCAAGTTGCCTCCATTGATGTCTCCCTGGAGTCCCTGATACATGGAATGAGTTAGTTGCTCTTTGTTTGCATATATCCAAAAAAAAAAAAAAAATTTGACAACATTTTTAATACGTAAATCCGCCACAAGTAACAACATTTTACGTAGACTGGATTTCTTGTCTATGTTATTGTTTGACAGTATTTAATAAAAGGTTAATTTACAGTTCATTCTGCAGAAATACAAAATAGAAGCAAAAAAATAATTATTAAATGTTATAGTTTTCAAGAGTAGTAAAAGTGAGGCCTTCACTTTCATATGCCATTCGCTTGATTATAATCCTACTCGTTGTCTCTCAAAGGACTTTAATGTAAAACCATCTAAAAGATGTGAGATTTCGCTAGTTATTTACAAATCTCGAAAGAGCTACACGAAGTAATATAATTATTCTGAACTACCTCATCTGCTCCCTTGAGAAGAAAACAAGCATTTATCCATCTCGCCAATGGCGTTGATGTGTGTAGTTGGAAACAGCAAACGCAACAGTGGAACCAAAGATGATGACAATTGCTTGGGTTTGATTTTGTCCATTGCCGCCCACATCACTGATGGAGCTGGGACCCCATACCATTGAAGATACCATGAAAGAAGTACTGAATTCTTCTCTCTTTCTTCATCGTCCGGCCATTTTGCTGAATTCAAATAGACGCACAAATCATTTTTCAAACCTTCAGAAAACTTTAGGAGCTCTTCCACCTGCTTTCTGAGCGATCCTAAAAAGATAGGTTGAACAACGCCACCTCTTGAACTGGTCAATCTTCCACTCAGAAGAGCCTCATTGTAAGTTAGGGCAAGCTGCAATGAGAACATAATTGTAGTAATTTCACTTACAAAAATTAAAACAAAATAATATAAAAAAAAAAGTATTAACAGTTTAAGACCAACATATTGGCGGCTATGAGTATCCTTTATCGGCTAAAGGCCATCTTCACGTTATATAGTAATTCACGACCTATGTAACAAACCTTGCTTGATGAGCTACACTTTTTGGCATTATAAGGAGGTTTTGTTAAGCATGATTAAGATTAGGCCTACAACAGAGGGGTTTTGAAAATGAACTGATTGTCTAGCATATAAGATTTCTCCAACTAGTAGCTCAAGTTCTTAGTCTAACCCTGTGCAACCAAGGACAGTTGATTACACGAAATTCAAAAAAGACCAACAAATTGATATCAACATTTGCTATTATTTATACAACCCCAATCCATGAAAACTGAACCATTATTGCGTTGGTCCAGATATGCTGCATAGCATCAATCGTTTCAACTAGGATATGCAAACTAATAATCTGAATTCTATCTTTCAATTTTAAAATAAAATACGAGGGAGCTCAACTGATAGGTAAGAAATGAAGTTCAAGATCCAACTAAATGAAATTATGCCATATAATTGATGAAATGCAATGAACAAGACAAAACTACTATTTTCATGCTTCTTCATGCCAAAGCTACTCTTGTTTTTTCAGGTCAAGTCATTATACAGTTTAGAACAACGAAACTTTTAGGCTTTTGTTAAGGTAATTCAAATAAATTATTAAGCACTTTACACTAGTATGCATTTACAGATAAAAATAGTTTTAGTTACCTTCCTCATTTGGATTTGCAACATATATATGTCCATGAACTACTACCAGTGACAGCACTACCAAGAGATTTTTTCATGAAAAAATAATACAGAAAAACTGAAGAATGCAAGCATTATCAAATTTTGAAGGAAATGATTGAGTTGTGTTACCCAAAAAAAGGTGCCAGTGAAAAGAAGAAATACCTTCAAACTAGAAATACCAAGTGAGTCTTCAAAGACCAAAGTTCTGTTTGTCACCTGATCAACCATGGATATAATAGTAGAGTATAACGACAAATACACCTGCAAAACATTAAGAATGTACAGATAGATATAAAGAACCACATTAATTTTAGAAATGCAACACTCTCGTGAATAGCCAAAAAATGAAGCAGATGATTTCATGGTTTATACTATCAACTGTATTACATTGATAAACAGCAAGAACTTATCATAACAATTACATGGACTTGTATATAATTACCTGTAAAAGAGCCGGTCGATCTTTGCTAATGCACTCATACAATACTTGCAAGCAAAATTCCTGGAATTCAGCATCAGAACTGCAAATAAAGAAGATGAAAAATTATTATAACAACAGTAACCCGCTTTACATGGAAGAGAACTACTTATTTCAGTACATGTCTTCCACTTTTTCTCACTAATCATTATAAATATAGCAAATTCAGGCACGCAAGATGCAAATCAAAGTAACAAACTAAATTTTCATCCATATTTTCAGATTTTTCTTAGCAATAACTAACTAGCATAAGCAACGACTTTTCAAAACTAAACATATCCTAAGCCTGAGCTCCGGGATGTATGCCTTTGAGATAATGTGGACAAAAGTGCTAGAAATATCTTAGCCAATCAATCTCCATATTAGCCTCAATAAGTTGCCAAAACAAACAGAAGACGTTGATCAACTGTTGATTAAAATGAGGAACCAGAATGAGCAATTTGAACAGAGTCCCAACCGTCTCTTTCCATTAGCAACAATATAGAATCAACCCAGGATTTATAGAAATCTTGTATCCCTTTATCAGGCCACCACAATTTCTTTGATAATTTATCCATCATTTCAAAATCAGCATCTAACCACTGGCAGGATTTCAGTGCTCAAAAGATCAAAGGCAACTAAGCTGAAGGTCAAACACAACAAGAAAGCATAAATGAGAATAACAGAAAAAAGGAAAGGAAGATCCTTAGACTTACCCGCTATTCCAGGAAGGGTCACAGCAAAGTTGTGCAAAGGCAATTAAGCTGGGATCAGAAGAAAAGGTACTGACCAACTGATCAAGTGTAACAGCATCCAATCCATTGTGGCCTCTGGCAATTGGATTACATGTTCTTGTACTTGTCAAACCAAAAACCTGATCAACAAAAATTGGTATATGCTCCATAACAAGGCATGGATCCAGGAAAGGGTCAATTAGTGGTTACGTAGAATACAACTATAACCTTATGCATTGCTCGTGACAGCAGGGACTGGCGCCCTATAGGACCATCTACATATGAACAGGCTCCAACCTTTCGTTTTATGTAGAGAACACCAGAATTAAATGGGTCTTTCTTGTCCCTGAAACTCCACCAAGGTTTATCTGTCAATTGAGAACCTAGGATATCTTAATATCTCATATACAATCAGAAATAGAGGAAATGGCAGACCAGCATCTTCCAACCTTCAGGGAGAAGCTCTACCACTTGAGTCCAGTACTGGGGGCCACAAACACGTACACGCTTCAACTGTAAGCAGCATATTAAGTATATCATAAAAAAAAAAAAGCTATTCTACAACAATATCTGATTTAGAAAATATAATACTGAATTAATTAGAAATGGCTTCATTTGGTGCATATATATAACCCAAATACAGCCAGCAAAGTTGCCAAACAAATTTTGGGAGGAAAAAAAGCACCATGTCATACACGGAGGATGGGAGAGAGCTATTGTACACCATTTGAACTTACAACAACACGTTCAGGTAAAATGCAAGGAGTAACTTCACAAAAACTTGTTTCTGAATAATCTTCAGTTTCCCTAACAGTAACTTCAAGAGGAGCATAAACAGGTAGACCACTGTCAACATCAACAGTTTGAATCCAGCAAGCTTCTTCCACAAGGACATGTAAATGCCTAAATGCCTGTAAAATACAACTCCATAAGCATATAGAATGCAGGACGATGCAGGAGGAACAGTAAACACACCTCTTCAGCCATTTTTTATTGAAATTAAAGTAAATGACCATTTGAACTTTTAAAATTGGGTAAATTAAAATGTTTTACAACCATCGAAACAATCTCAATCATGAGAACACAAGCATCAAAACTGACAGAAACTTTTAAAACAGGATGTTGCTGCACAACATGCCAGTTGTTTCTTGTAACATACATGTATGAGATTTGACTAGCTAAATCAACATTATCATGTACCTGAAGGTGGCAACGATTATCATTTGGTCCAGTTGGTAAACGTGGGTAAAGAGTAAAGCAGCAATAGAACTGTTGCTTGTTGAAAATGTCCGTGTTCCTCCCCCAAGAAACAAGAAACCGATTGCCAAGCTTACCTGGGGCAGAATGATATTATCCAATTGAATTTTATAACAAATGACAACCAAAGAATATTGGGTTATTTAACTCCAAGTAAAAGCTTATCAGAATCACAGTTCATAACAAATACTTGCATATTTGATTAACTAGTGATTCATGCCCATTTGAAACAGAAATAAAAACTAAAAGGCGAAATGAGTCCATATATCTTATAGACCAATTTGGTAAAATAATGTAGATACAAATATAATGCCCTTATATTGTACAGCCAATTGATATTTTACCATCATACACCTGAACTCTCGAGTTTTTGGAATGTTTCAGGAGAACAGCACAAGTCAATAAGAAAGTTCATTTAGGCAATAAGAATTCTAATAATAACAGGCAAGGAAACTTACAGCCATTTGAATACCATAACCAGCATGGCCATCTGCAGAGTTACGGTTACGAAGAAATCTCAGTAACCGAAATGTTTGTAGATGTCCAGAACCAACCATAGCCTGCTCTCCAGAACAACAGTGCCAGACTCTTACTAGTGTATGTCCAAATAGTTTAAAGATATTAGATAGCAATATACAACTTCCAAGTACCGCAGATAAGGAAAGCACAATGAGGTGAAGGCATATTTCTAATGTGCCCCGGTCAACATAGCGAGACAATCCCTTGGGAAAAATATTTCCACTTGTGCCAGAAACTGGCTTGATCTGTGAACAATCAGATAGACAATTAGAAATTAAAACAACAAATATCAATTGAGCACGTATCACATCCTGAATGTAGAACCTCATTTACAAAATGAATAGCATATTCGTAGAGTAATTCCTGCACATTTCCATCCTTTGTAGCAGCAAATCTCAAACCTGCCAATAGTCAATGATAATAAATGTTGGGCTTTGACAAGAAACCAGAAGATATTAAAAAAAAATAGAGAGAAAAAGAAGAAGATACTTTGGCAAGAAAATTTTCAAATGCAATAAACCAAGTAATTACAACAGATCTGTATATGCCCCAGAACAATAAAGATGACAGCAAGAACATATCAAATAATAGCATGATTTCTTAAAATGTCAATTTCTTTTTTGCTTTTCGATAACTAATTGTGGTAAAAACTGATAATGTAACATAGTCATAGAACTTAAAACTTGACACATATTCATCTTTCTTATCCAATTGCTATATCTCCAAACACACAAGAATATATAGATGTCAGCAGCATAGGCAAAAGTTTGACACACTGAATATTGCCTAGTTCTAAAAAATTATACAATCTACTAGTAAGATTCCAGGATTAATACATAAGATCTTCTTCTCAACATTTCCTCCTAGAGAAATTGCAGCTAAAACTACTGAACAGCTCTAGGGCATAAAATTAGCCCCCCCATTTGATATTTCATGATTCGGTCTACTTGTCATAGAAGATGCCAGAAATTCAAATATCAATTCCACTGTCCTGAAAGCCCAACCCTTCAAAGAAGGAAAATGACAGTGAGGTTGGTCCTAGTTTCTCCAAGTGTGGGTATCTTAGAGGCTTGAACATATTGTATGAATTAATACACATTTCTCACATGTTCTAATATCTAAAAGTTGTATAAATGTTTAAAATGGTGGTATTGTTTCCTCAGCATGCATCAGCTGAAGGAACCACATGCATCTTCCTGCTTACAATCTCCAAATTTAAAAGTTGAACATTTTGTTTTGCTTTATCAGTTAGATAAACATCTTATTAAAAGTTGTTAATATTCTAATATACACATATCTTTTTCCTATGCATTTTGTTTCATCTTCATCAACCTT
>CATIWF010009913.1:0-14354 GCA_949630135.1 Balakata baccata | reverse complement strand
TCTTCTATCTTTTGCTTTGTAATTTTTGTGTTATTTCCTGCTTATTTGCTCAGAAAATAAGGATTGAAAAAAAGATTATAAACTTCAAATTTTTCTTTGTTGTTATTTGTCTATTTATCTTGAGTAGAATGCTAAAAATTTGTAAACATAAAGTTTTTGTTTTTCTACTCCATAATCTGCTATGTTTTACTGGATGAATATTAACATCTTGAAATTTTTCGAAAATCGTGAATGCTTTCTTCCTTAATATATGTCTACTCCATAATATATGCTTGTAAGATCTTTGGATCGCCTACGTAGTTTATTTCTGCACAATATTATTACAGGCTTTGGTTTTTGCTCCATCTGAGATTGAAGTTGAACTTATTCCTATGAATTTGTTAGGTGTTTTATGTTGATGATATCATATATGTAGAACACATAAGAAGGGTTTGTTTAAACCATGATTCTTTGATTTTGTTGATTTGAAACTGGGAATATCCTCACTTGTCGGAGGTGATGCACTTGATCTACAAGTGCACCACTATGCTGTCGAACTTTGTCTACCACTTCGCGAGCTGTTGCTTTACATAAATTGCTAATGGATTTACATGCCACGAGGAGCGGATACATAAGGTCCTGAAAAAACCAAATTCCTTGAGCATGTTACAGGTCTTAATCAGAAAAGAAAAATAAAAGAAATAAAAAAGAAGACAGATTTTCATTAATAACTTAACTTTCATTTACCCCAACTTCATACAATCTTTGATAAATACACAATGAGAAAGTAGGCATGAGTTACAAAAGTAAATCGATCTAAAGTCACATAAGATTTTCTAGGATTAAGCTCTTTGATCATGATGCAATTATGATTCTCTTTGTTTCTGAAATTCTGATGTATTTGCAATATTTAATCAATAGATAACCATAATTTTTGTCAAGTATTGTGAAAAAAATTGCATATCGGTGGTTGAAGGGCAACAAACTAAATGTAAGTTAGGCCATCCATACCAAATTAGGTAAGCAAGCAAACATGGGATCCATTATGTGTTGTTTTCATTGGCAACACACACACACACACACATATATATATATATACACAGTTATACATAGAGATTGAGAATTTTTTTGCTTGATGAATATTAATAAAACCAGAGTATGCGAAAAATAATTTTTATTGTTCGTATGTCTTATTTGCTATTAATTTAATTTATATGAATTGAGTCTTTAATTAACAAGCCTTGTCCACAATCACTCATTTTCGTATGTCTTATTTGTTATTAATTTAATTTATATGAATTGAGTCTTTAATTAACAAGCCTTGAATACTAAAATTTAAATGACTCTAACTCTATAACTAAGGGAATATAGCTTGAGTTTTCCTCAAGATTCAAAAGGAAAGGAAATATATGTTATTTGGTACGGCATCGCAAATTTGTGCAAGATGCCAAAGTTCATAATTTGCTGGTCATAATTGTTAGGTGGCATGAACAGGGGGTATTAAAATGCTAACTTATTTGTCATAGCACATCATACAGTGAATTCATGTTTTAACTAGTCTAATTTCTTTCGTACGCACATGCCTTGAACAAAATTACCTTTTCAAGCCTAAGAGCTACGAGTCTTAGAATTGAAATACATGATCTTAGAATTGAATCTTGTAATATGTTGGCTGTAAATATTATAAATGAGGATGTAATTAAACTAATGTCTACTATTTTTTATATATCAATCTATATTGAGTCCAACTAGCTTTCCTCTCTTCTTCTAATTTCTTAAAAGGTAGGCAAGAAAATACCTTTTTGTTGTAATAAATGTCGGGAATTGGCAGAAGTGGCAGCAATATCAGGACAAATTTAATTAATTTTGTCCTATCACTATCATAGAGGCCCCCTTGCATCTTCATTAACCGATTCTTTTCTAATATCTCATCTATTATTGCATCGATTATAAGGAGTTTAATTAAGTTGTATTTATAAGTGTATACAATCACGAATGCAATGCATGAACTTAGTGATTAAAATATTGACTGATGGTGAATTATTATGTTTGTATTAGAGGAGTTCTTGTTTGATTAATCCGCTTCCTGAAATTTTGTTTCTATTACTTGTTTAATTCAGGTAAATATTCATACTTCTTCATATATTATTTCAACTTAATATTGCACCTATTTGAAGTGTTATGAATCTATTGTTGTAATTGAGGAGAGCTTCAAGTAAAATAATATTACCTTTTCAAGTCTAATTTTGTAATTGAGAAAAATAAAATTAATTTTTTTTTATTTCAATCATAATTGAGTATTATATTTGATGAAAATATTGATTCAAACATTCCGAATAATGGCTAAAATATATCTCTTGATTTGTATGGAACAATATATAGTTATGAATGCAAAATGATTAATATCAATTTAATAATTTAGAACTGTGTATACTTGTTGAAAAAACTTGCAGGAAAAAAATTTTGGATTATGCTTATTATAGGAGAGACTCTACCCAATTTTTCTTTGAAAAAACTAATTTTGTTTACATGTTTTTTTAGAAATATTTTACATTGAAGGATGCATCGACTGTTTTGATAAAAGCGGCATGGGAGAAGCTGGTTGCCAAGCAATATGGAGATATGCTTTACAAATAGAGAAGACATGGACAACCTCCATTTGTCTCAGAAGAGGTATGGGTCAGTTGGCAGCAGAGTTGGAATGATCCGGAATTTTAGTCTCTTAGAGAGCGCTAGGCAAGGAACCTTAATGTTGAGAATGCTGAAACTCATTCCTGTAGATCCATCTCCATTAAGGAGCATGTTTGTAGAATTGTAATAAATTTGTTCTTTTAACACTTTTAAGGACACACATACATATATATTATTTAATTTATATTTATTATTTATTATTATACATTAAATATGTAATCTACAATATTTATATTTATTATTATTATATCTTAAAAATATATTATATATATTAACTATCTATTAAATATATATTATATTCTATTTACTATATTTATATATTCTACTAATATTATTATATGCGTACTTATATAATATTTATTGCATGAAATAGCTGAGGGTGCTCCTCCTAACAAGATATGTCTCTTCAACGAGATACATATAAGAAATCCTAAAGATGGATCTAGAAAATATGTGGATCAGCGTGCTAGACAGATGGGCTTATGTAATTTAGATTGATAATAAAATATGATGCATGAATAGATTCATTTTGAATGTGTGATAAAATTTGTTACAGGAACGAATGCATGCACTCGTTGATTTGGAGTCCTATGATGAATCTGGAAACACAGTTCAACTGACTCAGGATGACGAGGGTCAGATCTTTCTGCAGGCTGCTCAGGAGTCGTCACATGGAAAGTACCTATACGGCACAGGTCGTAACAGGGGCACTCCATCTCACAGTTCCTCATTTAATGCCTCCACTTTTGTGACAGAGATCCATGCGGCTTGCGAGCATATTAGATATCTTGAGGAGAGAAATATTATGCTAGAGGAGTCGCATTCTGCTCTTCAGCAAGAATTTTAGAATATTCGACAAGAGTAGGAGGAGAGAATGCGCCAAGTGATGGAACATGTTGAGCAACTTTCCTCGCAGACTGGTGCATCCAATAGCCATTAGCCACCCTCCGACCATCATCAGCTACCTCCATCTTGACTTTCATTTTGATTTGTTTTATTTTTATTGCAGAAATATTGATACAAATATTGACATGAAATTTTAAATGCTATAAATATTTACTATATTTAGTTATAGTTTATGTTAGATTTTAGTTTCAATAATTCATTACTCTTATAATTATAATTTAATATATAAATAAATATTAATATAAGTACAAAAAAATAATATTACATATTTAGTCAAATATAAATGTAATACAATTAAAATAAATTAAATTTAATTAAATTTAAATAAATTAAATTAAAAATATTTTAAATTTTTATGGCCTTTAGCGACCACATTATGTGGTCACTAGTGGAAGCTATTAGTGACCACATTATGTGGTCGCTGATAGCGTCCACATATTGTGGTTGCCGATAGTGGCCACATTTTGTGATAGCTATTAGCGACCAAAAATTATGGTCGCTAAATGTTGTCGCTAATTTATTTAACAACCAGTAAAATAACTACAACTTGTGGTAGCTATTTTTTAACTTTTTTTTTTGTAGTGTTAGAAGCTTGCCCTTGAATACATTGGTGGAAATGGTGCACAAATCCTCATTGGCTTCTTCTATATTTACCACCATTGAACCATAATCATTCATTTGAATTCTTTATGTTGTTGATGATGGAGAGTAGGCGGTTTGTGATGTCGGTTATGGTCTAATTGGGCTTCATCTTTTAAAGTTCATATTCATTCATGAGGAGTTGAATCTACCTTGAACGAACTTGTTTTGTGCCTTCATGGTAGTTTTCCAATGTCCTTCATATACTATTAGCAGTTGGACAATGTTGAACTCTCCCACACTCTTCAAAAGAGAGAGAGAGCTTGTTAGGGATAACCATAGTCTTCTTGTTCTTGTCATTTGCCCTTTCATGTAGTTCAGTTCACTCATCTCTTGGAAGAGCTTCATCTTCTCCTTCAGCATTCTTCCTTATTAGTGGTGTCCATTCCTTACGAACACTATCACACACATCAATTCCTTCACTGTCCAAGTATGTCTCCATTCTAAACTTCCAATGGGTATAGTTTGACCCATCAAAGTAAGGTTTGAGGCTTTGGAATCCTTCCTGAGCCATTGTAGATCTTTGCTAGAGCTGGTGAAACTTGATTTCTAGATCTTGCTCTGATATCAATTGTTGCCCAAACAATCACCAAAAGGGGGGGAGAGAGATGAATTGGTGGGAATTTAAAGATTCTTACACACACAAGGAAGATAAAGGTAGGAAGATATGAACACACGAATTTTATAGAGGTTCGGTTGTTAACTAATTCTACCCCTCTCTTTAATCACAATTAGATATTCACTAATCTAACCACTTAGATTACAAATGGAGTTTTAACTAGCTCACTCCCAACTAGGTATTTTACTAAGGCTAACACTCAATCCAAATTTTCCTTATGTTTTGATGGCTCACACTACTCAATTACAAGATAACCTAAGTGTTTTAAGGCTAACACTTATGTTGAGATATTTGAAATTATGTGTGCATAATTATAGGTTAAAAATATGTGTTCAATTTTTTTTCCTATTTTTTATATGATTTTTATTCTTATTTTATATCCTCCAATTTAATATATATACTCATTAGCGTGAGGGAATAATCAAGCTGAAAATTTCAGTTTTCACCATATTTTCTCTTTTCTCCTTTCTCTAAATTTCTCATGGTATCAAAACCCTAGTGGTTCCACCGGTTCTCTCTTCTTCTATATTGTTTCTGCCCATCACTATTGTTCATTAAACCCACTTATGTCCACGCACTTTCTCTTCTCACCACCCCTCATGATGTGTTTTTTATTAAAAGAGTCGCCCTGCCTTTCCGTTCCTATTAGTGACATCGTTTTCCTGTTTCGGCTTCATCTGATTTTCTGACCTCTAAAACAGTCTTTGTTACATCTAGTATTTCAGCTCCTTTAATAAGTAGCCGACATTTCAGGTGCTCTCAAACCCTTTACCTCATCTATTTCTAATTCTCCAACCATCACTACTGTCAAACTATAAGACAGTGATAATTATATTTCATGGGCGATGTCTGTTGAATTGTAGTTTATGGGACAAGGATATAGTGATCACTTAGAAAAAAAATGCCATTAAGATTGATAAAAAGACTAAGGCTGCATGGATTAAAATTGACACAAAATTATGCAATTTATTGTGGCATTCTTTGGAGCTAAAATTATTGACCCTTTTTCAGTCTTGCAAAACATGTTACAAAGTTTGGACTAAGGCTAAGACACTGTATACTAATGATATTCAATGTTTTTATAAAGTTGTATCTGACCTTATCCATTTACAGCAAAGCTTTCAGTATATGGCTAGTTATCTGGGCCAAATTCAAACAATGAAAGATGAATTTAATTCTCTCATGCTTTTTTCTGAAAGCATTACTAAGCAAAAAGCCCAGCGAGATAAATTTTTTATGCTAATAACCTTGATAGGGCTTCAGGCAGATTTTGCTTCGGTACGAGATCACATCCTTACAAGTCTAGTCATTCCCACTATAGAGGAAGCATTTGCTCAATTACTTCATATCTCCTCAACCAAGACTAAAAACTGAGCCATTTGTACTAGCCATACATAAACATAGCCAGCAGGAAGATAATAGAAAAGGAAAAAGCTCCAAATTTCATTGTACTTACTATGATAAGGGGGGGTCACTCTCGTGACACTTGTTGGGTCTTTTATGGTGAATCACTAAGGAATACGTAGTCTAATTGATCTATTGCTCATATGATTCAATGAGATGGGATCCTACCTTTACCAATTACACAAACTCAAGGGTCTAATTTGGTTACACTGATTGGTAATGATTATGATGAATATTTAAGGTATTAAGTATCGAAACAGCAGTCATCTTTTTTTATGGTCTTTGTTGCTCAACCTGGTAATTCTTTTGCTTGCGTAACACAATCTTCATCTAGTGGATCTTAGATCTTTGATTTTTGTGCCTCTGACCACATCTCTAGTAATAAAAACATTTTCTCTACTCTCCACTCTTTATCTATACCATCTACAGTTACTTTGGCTAATAGATCTCAAACATTGATTAAAAGAGTAGGAGAAAGTAAACATGTCTCTTCTATTCCTTTAGTTTCTATCTTATACGCACCAGAATGTCCCTACAATTTAATTTCCATTAGTAAACTTTCCAAACAACTTAACTGTAGTCATCTTTGATTCTCATTCTATTTCTATGTAGGACCGGAGTATAGGAAAGATGATTAGCGAAGGGCATGAGTCGAATGGATTATACTATCTTATTGTCCTACAACATCTAACGCCTTTACCTCTGCTCCTTCGGTTGATCTTCTCCATAATCACCTAGGTCATCCTAGTATCTCCAAATTTTAGAATATGGTTCCTAGTGTTTCAAAACTGTCTTCCATTAAATGCGAGTCGTGTCAACTTGGGAAACATACTCGTAGTTCTTTTTCTAAGAGATTAAATAATAGAGCTTCTTTTATATTCGACATTGTTCATTTTGATATATGGGGTCCAAGCTGTGTTAGTACAAACTTGGGTTTTCAGTACTTTGTTACTTTCATTGATGACTATTTTCGTTATACTTGGTTATTTTTAATAAAATCTAGATTTGAGTTGTTTGTTGTTTTTCAAAACTTTTATATTGGAATTCAAAATCCGTTTGGGGTTTCAATTAAAGTTTTACGCAGCAATAATGCATGGGAATATATGTCACTTCCTTTTCAAGAATTCATGGCTTCTAGAGGAATTCTTCACCATTCTTCTTGTGCATATACCCCTTAACAAAATGGCGTAACTAAAAGAAAGAATAAACACCTCATTAAAACAACCCGAACTATGTTTATCCATCATCATGTTCCACTTCGTTTTTAGGGAGATGTTGTCCTAACTGCATGTTATCTAATCAATCGAATGCCCTCATCAGTTTTGCAAAATCAAAGTCCTCATTCTATTTTATTCCTGAGACAACCATTTTACCCTCTTTATACTCACGTATTTGGGTGCACTTGTTTTGTTCAGTTCATAATCATACTCCTAGTAAGGATAAACTTCATCCCAAAGCTATTAAGTCTGTGTCTCTAGGATATTCTTGCTTACACAAAGGTTACAAATGCTATGATCTAACAACTAAAAAATATTTTATTTTAGCATATGTAACCTTTTTCGAGTCATCTGCTTACTTTTCACCGACCACAAACAAAAAAAAAATACTAAAAACTCTTCTAGTTCCCATTTTTCCCATTTCGATCACATCATCACCATCTCCTAAACCATTACAAGTCTACTCTAAAAGATCTATACATACTCCTAATGATCCTGTTATAGGTATATATCAAATAAATACTCCAAGTGATTCATCTCCTCTGCCACCAGCTTCTCCAATACTGATCAGGTCCCAAACAGAGGAACCCTCTCCACCTATTGCAATCAGAAAAGGTATTTGTTCTTCTCGAAATCCCCATCCTATTTATAATTTTTTGAGTTACCATCATCTATCTCCTTCATACTATGCCTTTGTATCCAATTTATCTACTGTGCCTATCCCAAAAAGTGTTAGTGAAATACAAGAACATCCAGGTTGGCAACAGGCTATGGTTGAGAAAATGGATGCTTTTCATGCTAATAATACTTGGGAGCTTGTTCCTTTACCATCTGGAAAATCTGTAGTTGGGTTTATATAGTGAAAGTTGGTCCTAATGGCAAGATAGACTGCTTGAAAGCTCATTTGGTTGCCAAAGGATATACTCAAGTTTCTGGCCTTGATTATGGGGATACTTTCTCTCCAGTTACCAAGATTGCCTCTATTTGGCTTTTTATTTCTCTTGCTGCTTTTCACTATTGGAATATTCACCAACTAGATATTAAAAATGCCTTCTTACATGGAGAATTGACAGAAGAAGTTTATATAGAGCAACTGTCAGGTTTTGTTGCTTAAGGGGAGTCTGGATTAGTCTGTCGACTATGGAAATCTCTTTATGGTTCGAAACAGTCTCCAAGGGCAGGTTTGGACAGTTTAGCACTGTTGTTCAAGACTTTGGGATGCATTGAAGCGAAGCAGATCACTTTGTATTTTATCATCATACAACTTATGACAAATGTATTTATCTAGTGTTATATATGTATGATATTGCTATAACAGGTGATGATCATAAAGGAATTATCTAACTCAAGCAAGAGTTTTTGCACTTAGAAAAGTAGTTGGATATCTTAAATAGACTTTTGGTAAGGTATTTATAGTGATTACCCACCAATAAACCGTTACAAATTAGTGACATTACTCTTTCTAACATTCTCTTACAAGTGCATTAAATGCTGCCTACAGAGAGGGTTTCCCGATCTGAAACATGTGTTTCCTAGTTGGGAAATGATCTATTTTGACATGTGGCATTTTTTGGTTGGCTAAGGGCTTCAATAGTTAGTTTCTTTATAATTTTCCGGGTCGGGACTCCTTGTGTCCTAATCGGGACTTTTTCGATGATATCATAGTCAGGTCTTAGGTTTGCTAGCTTCGAATGCTTCCCAGTCGTGACAACATTTCCCAATTGGGACATCAGTCAGTTTGACATTATTGTTTTTACTTCCAAATGATGTGTCACACTTTGGTGGAGTTTACTCTTCAATGGTCATGTTCATTTGAATGTCCCAATTAGATCATCATATTTTCCGGTCTAGAAATCGGTTTTTCCGGTTGGGACATGACATGTCTTGGTCTGCTTTTGCTTCTGGAACTATGGAAGATTAGAATGCAGTCTTTTTTCCGGTCTGGACATGTACTTCCTGGTCTAAACTTTAGTCCCAATTAAGAGTTATACATCTCTAAAAAATACTTAACTTGTTCAATAGAGAATTCACAACCAAATGTGTTAAAATTTTGAATACTATCAAAACAATACTAAATGAAAATGTTAATGATAATTAATTTGATTGTCAAAATCAAAATGGAAAACAATCACTCTCAAGTTAACACTACTTACATATCCTCAACTATTCAGAAACGTAAGTTGGTAATTTTCTTAATTTAAATTGGGGGACTGGATTTCTCTTAGGGGGGAAGAATATAATACCCGTGGTTATTATTATTATATTTTCTTTTCTTTTGTTATATCCTTATAACCAAACAATACTTAATTTGTACTATTTTTTGTAGCTAAATAACTATATATATATATATATATATATATATAGTAAATAAAACCCTAATAAAATACTATATTTTTTGTTATCCTCCTATTTTGCTCCTCTCTTTTTTCTGCCATCATTCTTTTGGATTCAATCTTTTTATACTCCAAATCTTTACAATAACCGTATTAGTATTCCAATTATTTTTTTAATATCTGCATTGTTTTTAATTATTATTCACTTTATGAGTCTGTGTTATTGAATTTTAATTTTTCTTTCAACTTTCGTCGTTCACAGTTTAGTAGTGGCTTGACTTTCTTCCTATTCTTCTATTCAAGACAATAATAACAATTTTCTTTCAATTTTATTCCATATTCCTTTACTTTTCATAAGGGCCATAATAAATTGATTTTTTTTTTATATATTTATTCTTTTTCCAAACCTATTGTATGCAGCCTTGGCTTTGGTAAGTAAATAAAGAAAAACTTTATGTGTCAGATGGGTTAAAACTTCCTTTTCCATTGTTTTTGGTTAATCACAGCTTTTCATTGGTAATTGTCACTGTTTCAATTTGTTTTTCCTTTCCTTGGGTTACATTTTTTTAACTTATTTATTATTTATTATTATTGACCTTTCTTACTATTGATTGAACAAAATCTTTCGGAAGCCCATTCTTTTTATTTTTAACTCCCCTTTCAACTTCCACTGTATATTGTATACTTTATATATATATATATATATATATATATATATATATATATATATGATTTTTCTGTTATCCCCCCTCTTGTGTCAATTGCCATTAGCATACTGTATCAATTCCTCGGTCCATATAACTACTACCAATACCTTACAATTTATTTATTTATGTTTTCTTTTATTAGTAAATCATTAGATAATATAAGAATAATTGTCTTCCTCTCTTTTATATTATTGATTAGGAAATCCAGATATTATAGTGGTAGATTGAGTAGCTATAGTATCCATTTTGGACTCAGTTTGTATTGGATTCCAGGTGAGTAGTAATAATGATGCACAATTTATTTTCTGTAAAATTAATGTTTTTTATTGTTTTAGTTTCAAAATTAATTGTTAATGAAGATGATTATTAAATTTATTTTTATAACTCTTATTTTGACATATTGGATTTAGTAAGTATTTTATCCTAAAATATTTTCTAAAAAATATTTTATTTGATTACATTGATTATTTTGCAATGTTAAATTATTGTTAAAATTCTATATAGTGCTTTAGATATTTGGGAACATGCTTTTGGTATTTGTTGATCTAGATATTTTCTATAGGGTCTCTCTGGAGTTAAATATTATTGAAGTTGTTATTTTTGAAAATAATATATGATCTTGTTATTTGAAATTGAATTGATATTGTTAATTGAATTTTTGCTTATGAATATTGTTATTTTTAGAAATAATTTCTGATTATATTATTTTGAATTGATTTAGGAAAAATTACTATTTACCCCTTGTGTTTTGACATAATATACTAGTACCTTCCTAATATTTGAAAAATGTACGATTTACCACCTATGGTTTGACATAATATACTAGTACCCCGTGAGGTTTGAAAGTTATACTAATTACCTCCTAAAAGTTTGATATATCGCACTAATATCTCCTTGCAAGTTTGATTTATAGTACTAGTATCCCCCTGAAATTTGATATATTGTACTAGTATTCCCCTATGCAAAAGAGAATATTTTTTTTCTTACTAAGGATAAATATCTTAAAATTTAACAGAAAGACTATATAGTTCAATAAAAATAAAATAGAGGGGACAAATCGTATATTTTTCAAATATCAGGGGATACTAGTGTATTATGTTAAACCACAATGGGAAATAGTAATTTTTCCATTGATTTATATTGATGACTGTATTTTTTATTTGAATACTATTTTCAAACTAGTACATTACTCAGTTTATCTGTTATCTGGCTCCATCATGAGCAATTTATACATTTGTTGTCTATTATCTAGACTCCCCATAGATACCTTAGCATCAAGATTGTACTCATTATCATCATGCATCATATAATATTTTTCTTGAAATAGAAGCATTTGTATTGGTATTTGTGGCGAATGATATTTGTATCAATTATTGGTAACACACTTACCATTTATCTAGTATTTGGTGGTGTGGGATATCCCACTATGTAGTATTGTACCGTTAGTTTTCTATTAATTGATTATTTTTGGTTTGTTGATTCATTTATATATTTGATCATTTACTTATGTATTATTATTTATATATCTAATTTTTGGTATATTAAGTAATTGTTATTCAATTGACCATTACATTTTTCAAATTTTGAGAAAATTTATAAAAATATTTGAACATTTATCTATCATTAGTCTGTTGTGTGTTATAATTATCGCTCATTGAGCACGTTGTTTGCTCATACCACATTTTATCTTTCTTTTTGAGAGGTTTAGTAATTTGTAACTGGTCCAAACTTAGCTGCTGGTTGATCTAAGTTTTCTTTGTTTTTCCTTGGCTATGGACATTGGGATGCCCGACTCATGTCCTCATTGAGCACATTTAATAATTGCCTTCGGAATTTTTTTTATTTTTATAATCTTTAGAAACTCCACAGTTTACTTATGGGGATTATTGTTTATTTGTAAGTTTGATTTCATATTTTAGTTTCATTTCTGAAAAGAACTTTATATTTGAACTATCCTTAGTCTGTTGTGTGTTATAATTATCACTCATTGAGCACGTTATTTGCTCATACCACATTTTATCTTTCTTTTTGAGAGGTTTAGTAATTTATAGCTGGTCTAAGCTTAGCTGCTGGTTGATCTAAGTTTTCTTTGTTTTTCCTTGGCTACGGACATTGATATGCCTGACTCATGTCCTCATCGAGCACATTTAATAATTGCCTTTGGAATTTTTTTTATTTTTGTAATCTTTAGAAACTCCACAGTTTACTTATGGGGATTATTGTTTATTTGTAAGTTTGATTTCAAATTTTAGTTTCATTTCTAAAAAGAACTTTATATTTGGACTATAAATACTAATATTTAGTTTTGAGGCTTGCTTAGGTAGAATATAATCAATCTATGAGCCGGTCATGGCCAGTTTTTGGGTTGGAATATTTTTTATTTAATTGTCTAATTTTTTAAATTTTTTATAAACTGTTTTAAATATTTTTTTTAGAAGTAGATAAATAAATATTTATTTATCTGCTTCTACCCAAAAACAGTTTTCAAAACTCAAAAAAGTTAAAAATATAAAATTTTTTCCGAAAAGCGATTTTTCCAAATGTAATACCGAACGAGTCATATATGTTATTATTGTTTATTGTTGTTTGACTTGTGTTTTCAATTTTTATTTCTTATATCTAACATATACTAAATATATAGTATATTTTAGTGACAATGTTTATTATTAGTCTAAATTATTATCAATTCTATTTATAATTAAATATTTATTTCCTCTAAGTTTTAATAAGAAAATGTTTGAAAAGACCATTATTATATTTTATTCTCAATGACAAAGTTAGATTTATTAAATGTTAGTATCATATACTTGTCATATATTTTTTAAATGTATATTTAATTTTAGATGGCATAGATATATTTGTCAGAAAAAAAACACAGATATATACAAAACTTATAATATATATGTACAAAACATGCACCATATATACAATACTATAGATATACAATAAATAAATATATATATATATATATATATATATATTTTTATATATATATATATATAATCATTATATGTGCATAAAAAAATATATATGGTAATCATATTTGCAATATATAATGTATAATAAAAAAATATATATAATAAGCATATGACAGTTTTACAGTACATGTTTCATATATTTGTGTTATATAATTTTTAATAAATCTAAATGTTATAATTCTTAAATGTTTTATGAGTGAGAAAATTGATAGTATTTGTGCAATTAAGGATTCAAATATTAATGGGTAAATTTGCAAATATTTTTTATAATAACATTTCTAAAAATGTATTTTTGAAAGAAAAATTAACTGAAGAATTTTTTTTTTGTAGTTTTTAAATTATGATGTAAAAATATCATAATAGGCAGAGAATGGAGCAATTGTGTCCAATTCCCAAATTTATTCAACTTGTGATATCGGCCCTTATTTTGCTTTAAAATCTTATGGATGTATTAGTTAGAGATGCGTCCTAAAGGCAATCACTTTAAGTAATTAATGTACATATTTGTATAGACATTCTTACATTATATTAGTGTTCATGCATACAAGAATTGATATAGATCTTAAACCAAATAATAAAGTTCATGATATATAACACAATATGAAGGAATTTATAATGAGATCATGATGGTGAGATTACTATTATGTTTAATTGTATCTATATCTAAATTATATGTAGTCATATTGTAACGCCCACTAATTAGGACTTAGTTATAATGAGTATGTGAGTGATATATATATATATATATATATATATATATATATATATATATAAATTTTTGATCAGGAATAAAATTAATAAACTAAATTAGAAATTAAAATAAATTTAATTGTTAATATAGTTAATTTGATTAAATAAGATTACATGATTTTAGTAATGAT